>JALDNG010000229.1:200000-210000 GCA_024349245.1 Neodontobutis hainanensis | reverse complement strand
ATCAATACATGAGCAAAGCACAGAAGGGCATCGGCAAAGAAACCAGAGGAGCCAAACACCAACTCATGGTTGACAGAACAGTCACCCAAGACTGCAGAACCCGACACACCAACCTGTGCACTGCCTGGATTGATTACAAGAAAGCATATGACTCAATGCCACACACATGGATCACTGAATGCTTGGAGATGTACAACATCAACAGGACTCTAAGACACTTCATTGCAAACTCAATGAGGCTATGGAAAACCACCCTTGAGGCCAATGGCAAGCCACTTGCACAAGTATCCATCAAATGTGGCATATACCAAGGAGATGCTCTGTCCCTACTGCTGTTCTGCATAGGTCTGAACCCCCTCAGCCAAATAATCAACAAGACTGGCTATGGATACCGACTCAGGAATGGGGCCACCATCAGTCACCTCCTCTACATGGATGACATCAAGCTATACGCTAAGAGCGAGCGGGACATTGACTCACTGATCCACACCACCAGGATCTACAGCTCTGACATTGGGATGTCATTTGGGCTTGAGAAGTGTAGTCGAATGGTGACAAAGAGAGGGAAGGTAGTCCACACAGAAGGGGTCTCACTACCAGAAGGAACAATAGCAGACATTGAGGATGGTCACAAGTACCTTGGAATACCACAGGCAAATGGCAACCTTGAAGAGGTAACAAGGAAAACAGCAACTGCCAAATACCTCCAACGAGTAAGGCAAGTCCTAAGAAGTCAGCTCAATGGCAAGAACAAGGCACGGGCAATAAACAGCTACACCCTGCCAGTGATCAGATACCCTGCAGGAATAATAAGGTGGCCAAAGGAAGAGATACAGACCACAGGACGTTAAGACACGAAAGCTCCTCACCATGCATGGAGGGTTCCATCCCAAATCATTTTCTCTTGATTTATTATGAAACTGCAACGTTCAATCTCACAAGTGTCCCCTTCATTTTGACACCAGACTTATTGAATTACACCTTGTAGTTTCAGAGATATAGTCAATTTACTGTGGACATGTTCTTTTCAAGCAAACACAGCAAAACTCGGTTTCGGGCTTAAAGGGTTAACTAAGCAATGGTCCCTGTTGTCAGAAAATCCATTTGCACACATCAAAAAACACAAAATGAATTATGTGAATTTCAGGTATGATTCGAAGCCTGGCGGCCCACAGTCTGAATCCAGATCAGGATGTGGGAATATGGTCTGGTACGGGTTCTGATGGTGATTGTCATCATTCCAATCAGCTGCGCCTTGCTTTGCTGCTTCAGTATCTGGATAACCTGGAGAAACTCATGTACAATGCTTATGAAGGTTGTGCTAATGCTCTCACTGCCCCACCAAAGGTACATTTTAAAGCCGTTTCACAAAGGATTAGATGGCAAATCTTATTTTTCACAGTCAGTGTTTTAAAAAATTCATAGGTGCGTGTGTACCACTTGCACAAAAGGTTGTATAATTCATAACATTATTTTTCTCTGTATGACTCAGGCTATCAGGACATTTTTCTACACCAACCGACAGACTTGCCAAGACTGGTTAACCCGGATCCGCCTGTCACTCATGAGGGTGGGACTCTTGTCTGGTCAACCAGCTGTCACCATTCGGCATGGCTTTGACCTGCTTATGGAGATTAAAAACAGCAACAGCCAGGTCAGTAATTTCAACAGTTCCAATCTCATTGTAATCTTTTGGAACCTTCTGTATTTATGTTTCTCATCTGAGTTCTAATTGAAAAGGTCTCGACTTCAAAATTCTTCTGGTTGCATCTTATTTCTTTAGCCCTTTTCACACATGCACTACCTTCCAGACCTTTTATGGAGGGTCTGAATGTAACACAATGTCAATTTGCTGCTGGTGACCTAGTATAACCTTTGTTTTTGTGTGGGTGTCATCTATGATAGTTGTCAAGAGATCCTCCAAAGGCTTCAGATGTAGGCTTATTGATGGGATACATGTTGGTGGCAGTTTTATTGTGTGACTGACATTGTAAGCTGAGTGCACAGAGCTGACCCAGGGCTCGCAGAATTGCTAGCCGAACGCCTTGTGGCTATGGTTTTTCCAGTTGGGCAAAGTCCTGGTGAAAGTTCACTGTGTCGACCATCTGTTAGAAAACAGTGGTGGAAGTTACTGATGTCCGCAGAGACGGCACATGATGTTACACTAGACTTATTTTTCATCTGCGAAAGCGCAAGTATTATTCAGCTATTGTGTCATTCCTTTTATGACTAATTTTTTGACACTGTTCGAGAGCATTAAGAATTTATACAAAACCAAGCTCAGTGTTTTTGATATGTTTCTGTGGGTCAACTATATTTCATCTCTGTCCACAACTCCAGCCATACTTCCACCACGCTTCCGTTATGGTGCACAACCAAGCAAAACTGTCCACATTTTACTCTACGCCAGGATTTAGCCTAAAGCCGAGCCACAGGTGCTAGTAACACCTAAAGCTAAATTTTTTTCCACTACCATCTACCTCTCGGTTACAGGACAACTGACAGGACAATTTTTTTTAACAGAAAAGACAGAAATATGCAAAACAGCAACAATAAATAAAGCTTAATTTGAAATAAGACTAGGGATGACAGTCAGTGGTCTGAGATTAGTGAGCTGCAGGACAGAACGCCACAAGAACTCTTCTTCCAGACTGACATAATCAGTAGAATCAGTCTCTGTCAGAGTACTGTAAAAATAGTTATACAGTTCAGTCGCTCGGTCTCTCTCCCTTTACGCACAGAACACTGTCAGTCTCTTCAGAGCAGACCTGGAGAGCTGAGGTTGTCCCGTACTTTTACAAAGTTGACTTACAACAACCAAATGGCCTGTTAACCTACGGAAAAAAGGAATTCTTGAATAATGACCGTTAGAGGCTAAACTTCAAATGAGGTGCGGCTTTGGTCCATGTCTGAACCATCTCTTAGCACTGTGTTTATATAGAGTCTGACATAAGTCCAGCCATTTGGGGCCTGTCTTTGTCTTAGAGGCATTTATGTGGTTTGGTCATGAGTCTGTTTTATGTCTTTGCTGAAGCCTCAGAGTAAGGACCAAGTGTGTCCAATATGTGGTCCGTGGGACAAATTAATTCATTTTCTACCGCTTAGTCTCGTTAGGGGTCACGGGTGACTGGAGCCTAATCCTGCAGCTTTGGACCTTTGGCAGAATATACCCTGGACAGTGGCCAGTTAGTCGCAGTAGAGACACAGTGACGGACAACCATTCACTACACTTTAGAGTTGCCAATTAACCTATACATGCATGTCTTTGGATGGTGAGAGGAAGCCGGAGTACCCGTCCCCCACGGTAACACGTGGAGGACATTCAGACTCCTTACAAAAAGACTGGAGTCAGCCGAGAATGTTTGAGTCAGTCGGGTGTAAAACTCACAATCTTTTTGCTAGTAGGCCGGAGTGCTAACCGTTCTGTTACGTGCACCCCAATGTTGGTCCTTTTTAATAATTTAGTAATGGGTAAAGAAAGCCCAAAAAAGGCATGATTGTTTTTGGGACTGGTATTTATGTATTAAGATCATTAAAAAAAACACAATGTCCATTAATTTGCAACATTTTGAGCATAATGGTTATTAAAATGTAATCATTTATATTATACCCCCACCCTTCAGGCTACTAAATCTACAAAGTACCTGTCCGAAGGGTATCAAGTTTGCGAGCCCTTTAACTTTAACCCATTTCGGACTCTCTGCACCCTGTTTTTTTTTTGCACATAAGTTGTATACGTATTATCGATACAAATGCATTCACTGCTTGGCCTGTTCCAATAATCAATATGTTGACCTATTGCGCAATTAATGGAAATGAGCGCAATAGTATTTGGCGCTGTAATATATCGCAGCACAGTGCTTACGCTGCATTCATTTGTGCATGACGGTTGCCAGGGCAATGAAGTCCTCATTTCAGTTCAGTTGGCCATGTCTCTATATGCAGAAATGCTAAGTAAGCTTCACACGTTTACTAAAAAGATGAGGAATAATCTAATATGGACTGACAGGCTTGTTTTGTTTTAGTTTACTATGTTTAAAATGCTTCTAGTATTTATTTATTTATTGAGTACAAAGTGTCAGACGTTGCTGCTCTCTCTGCTCTGAGATGGAGCTTTGTGCTCATTAGATTAGATTAGATTCAACTTTATTGTCACTGCACATGTAAGGTACAAGGCAACGAAATGCAGTAAGCATCTAACCAGAAGTGCAATAAGCAGTAAGTACAGAATATACGAGGTCTATAATATGTACAATAACTATACAGATAAGTATTATGGACGTAATTTACACATTTTAAATACTATAAGCATGATATACAGGTAGGTGAACTATGAACATACTATACAGATGGATTATGTAAAAGTGTATGTACACTATAGGCAGGACTATAGAACATATGAACATAATTTACACTAGTGCATGGACAGTACAGTGCATAGAATATATTACAGTGTGCAAATGGATTACTGAGTGTTTCTGGATGAACAGACAGTGCAAGTAATAACAAGTTTACTGTTTTTTTTTGCTTGTTGTAAATAATATATAAATCAGTCAGGCGCAGTGGTGATGTGGGGGAGGAGTCTGTGTGTGTGGTGGTGTCAGAGGGCAGAGTTCAGTAAGGAGACAGCTGTAGGGAAAAAGCTGTTCCTGAATCTTGTGGTCCTTGTCCGGAGGCTCCTAAAGCGCCTCCCGGAGGGCAGGAGGTTAAACATTCTGTGGTCAGGGTGATCAGCACTCTGCAGTGCTTTGCGGTCAGCCACTGAGCAGTTTCCATACCAGACTGTAATGGAACTGGTCAGGATGCTCTCGATCGCACACCGGTAGAAGTTCACCAGGATGGCTGAAGACAGCTGGTTCTTCTTCAGTGTCCTGATGAAAAAGAGGCGCTGGTGAGCCTTCTTGACCAGGCTGGAGGTGTTTGTGGTCCAGGACAGTTCCTCCGAGATGGTGGTTCCCAGGAACTTGAAGCTGGAGACACGTTCAACAACCATATCGTTAATGTGGATGGGGTCATGCGTGCTTCCTTTTTTCTTCCTGAAGTCCACAATGAGCTCCTTTGTCTTAGTGGTGTTAAGGAGCAAGTTATTGCCAGTGCACCATGTGGCCAGGTGCTTTTTCTCTTCCCTGTAGGCAGTCTCATCGTTGTCTGTGATGAGGCCAATCACCGTGGTGTTGTCTGCAAACTTAATGATGGAGTTGGATCCATGCACAGGCTTGCAGTCGTAGGTGTAAAGGGAGCAAAGGAATGGGCTCAGCACACAGCCCTGTGGTACGCCAGTGTTAAGTGTGATGGTGGTGGAGTGGGTGTAGCCAGACCGAACATGCTGAGGCCTGTTGGTCAGAAAGTCCATAATCCAGTTGCGGAGGGAGGTGTTAATGTCCAGGTCTCCAAGTTTTGTGGGAATGACGGTGTTAAATGCTGAACTGAAGTCAACAATCAACATCCTAACATGTGTGTTGTTATTGTCCAAGTGTGTGAGTGAAGAGTGCAGCACTGTGCATAATGCATCCTCTGTCCTCCTATTTCTGCGGTAGGCAAATTGGTGTGGGTCCAGTGTGGGTGGGAGGCAGTCTTTGAGGTGTGCTAGGACCAGTCGCTCGAAGCACTTCATAATGATGGGTGTGAGTGCTACGGGGCGATAGTCATTCAGGCACATTGGGGAGGAGTTTTTTTGGTACTGGCACAATGGATGTGGACTTAAAACATGTTGGCACAGTTGCTTGGGTGAGGGACAGGTTGAAAATGTCTGTGAAGACCCCTGCAAGCTACTCAGCACATGCCCTAAGCACACGTCCAGGAATGCCATCCGGGCCTGCAGCCTTACGTGCGTTGATCCGGCACAATGCAGTGTGGACATCTGTGGAGGTGAGTTTGAGAGGTTGGTGGTCTGCTGAGGGTGGGATTTTGGTGGCCGTCTCCTTGCTGTCGCTGTTGAAGCGGGCATAAAAGTCATTTAGCTCGTTCAGGAAGGAGACGTCTGTGACCGATGGAGTGGAGTTGCTTGACTTCTAGTCACTGATGACCCGTATGCCCTGCCACATGTGTCGGGGGTCAGAGTTAGAAAAATGTTCCTCTACCTTCAGCTTGTAGCAGTACTTGGTCTTTTTGATGCCCCTTTTCAAGTTAGCCCTGGATTTACTGTAGGCCTGAGCGTCATCTGACCTGAAGGCAGTGTTTGTCAGAGTTTGTCAGATTTTCACAAACTCCTCCCTCTGAGTGTTACCATGGAGACCCCGACAAGTGCTTTAACTCACTAATATGAACTCTATATGAAGCCTATATATATATGAAGCCTTTTAGATGAGCTTAGATAATGAGCTGTTGTTGTATTACTACTGTAGTTTATTTTTTTATTTATTTATTTTTTATTAAAATTGAACACATAGGCTATACCCTGGTTTGTTAAATGAATGCAGAGCTGTGAAGGTATCAAACAAACAAATCCTGATATAAATATAGAATATTATCTCTTGTCCTTCTGTTGATATTATAGGTTCACAGTTCAGCATAATAAGCAGAGCATATAAGAGTTAAAATATTTGAAATGCATTTAGTCTGCAATAAATAAATAAAAATTAACACTGTAGTAGATGAATTATTATTACTTTTACATCTCCCTGCTCTCAACCCCACTATATCAGCTAATGTGACTTTTGGCCACCACACCAAGGCACTTTTCCTCGAGGAAACACTGCAAATGTTTTTTAATAACTCAATATAATTTATTGCAATTAATTTTGGTGCAATAAATCGTAGTCATCGTGACAGGCCTATTCACCGCCATCATTATCGTCAGCTCCATGTTGGACATTTTGGAATTACGCATACCCATAATTCAATTGTTATGTCAAATAAATAGATTCAAGTTTCCTCTGACACAGACTGATTGTACTGATTAAGTCAGTCAGGAGTTCTTGTGGCGTTCTGTCCTGCAGCTCACTAATCTCAGACCACTGACTGCATTTCATACTAAACTTTTTTTATTGTTGCCTTTTTTGCATTTTTCTGTCTCTTCTGTTAAGCTCTTTGAGTAGTCATTGCACATAAAATAAAAGAAATACCTTTCACTTCAGGGCTTACACCACAGGGTCCCCAGTTAGTTTCCCCCGAGGGCTCAAAAATGCCAAGCATGCATCACTGTAAACCAGGAAGTAAATAATGGCATAAATGTCAAAAATATTGTTTTTTTTTTTCATCCCAGAGTCTCTTGAGTCTCTTGAAGTTAGAGACAAAATGTTTTTCATATGCTTTTGCTTTAACTTTTTCAAACCTATAGTAAATCATCATGTGGTATGCTACAATTCAGCACATTTCACTTCTGTCTGGGTTGTTCTCTCCATCGTATGGAGAACAGCGAGAGAAGAAAAAGTACACAAAATCTATATTAACATCAATAAAACAATCAAAACTTAAAATAAATTAAAAAATCTTTGTTCTGTCAGTCTTATCTTATTGAAGTGGTGTAGTGGTCTGTTTAATTTTCTTTTGTGCTTTTTAGGGTCCAGAGTTGGAAGTTGTGTTAATGTTGCTTGTGGAGGCCTTGTGCAAACTCTGTTGTCCTGAGGCCATTCAGGGCCTCGCAGCCTGGTGCTTGTCCAACACTGGCAGGAGCCTGGCCTGGTTAGCCTCAGTTGCGCTGCAGGCTGAGGGACGGTAAGTGTACCTGCCAATGACTGATTTGAAAAAAAACTTTTGTGCCACAATTTTGAGCTTTGGACACAAACTTGGCCTGCCTCTCATCCTTCTTTACGCAGAAAAGCTTGAAGTTAATAAATTGCTCACCTTCAAGTCCATTATCAGTATTGTGTTTTTTGGATGGGGAAAAGGCAAACGGCAGTTACAATTGCTTCTTGAGGGAAATATTGCAGCGCTCGTTCACAGAGCTACATACTACTTAAAACACTTAAAAGATGATTAAAGTCATTTTTTTTAAACTATTAGTTTAAATCATCAGAAATATTGCTATAAATGTGTCGGTCTCCAAGATTAATGCTTGAATTAATTACCCACAGGTGTGTGCTCCCAATACCATGTGCATAGTTCAGACTACAACATGTAGCATCCTATGGCATAAAATAGCATAAAATGATATTTTTTACTTAGAGCTGGTTTCAGCTTTTACTGGATGGTATCCATGGAACTCACACTGATGAACAATATATTTAAAAAATTATGACAGGTCAAAGATTATTGGCTGCAGGCCAGAATTTACATGTAGTTAGAACATTTACATTTATTCATTTAGCTGACGCTTTTATCCAAAGCGACTTACATTGTTCTACAGTAATCACCAGTGTTACAGCCACTGGAGGCAATGTGGGTTAAGTGTCTTGCCCAAGGACACAATGACAGTATGAACTGTGGGGAGAGTGGGAATCGAACCGCCTACCTTCTGGTTGAAGGACGACTGCTCTACCCACTGAGCTACTGCCGCCCCGGCAAGTAGCTCGGCAAGTAGAAGTTGCCAAACCCTGCCAAGGAGGAAGGATAGATGATAAAATTTATGTGTATTCTGTGGAAGTGTTACATTCCATCAGTCAACTTCCACAGCTCTAAAGGCCTTTCTATAGCCCTAGTCTAATGTTTATGTGGTGTTTTGCAGGTTTGAGAAGGCATCTCTGGAGTATCAGGACCAGCTGTCTGCTGTTACTGGGGTAGACTGCTCCCTCAAAAGCTTTGCTCCTCAACTGCTTAAGCTCTCCGGCAACACCAGTCCCAAACACGGTATCAATGGTAATCACAAAATACACCTAATTTGGCTTTGTATCTGAATATCTGTCACATTTCCACTGGAGAGGTACAGTGCTTGAAAAAAATTTCCATTGTCTAAAAGTGGCAATTTAACGACTGGGTCCGGAGAGCAGTATGTTTACCAGAAGGTGAAGCTAAACACAGCTGCTTGTTGATCTGTTGTGATGAACAAAATGTTGTGCTTGTATAAAAAAGAGAAAATGAGAAATAGTTGTGTTGTGTTGTTTTAGATAGAGTAGGCGCTTTATGACTACCTTACACAGCATCTGGATTTTCATGTGATTTGGGAGTTCAGCCCATCTTGTACTGCAAAAAAAGCAAAGTGTCTACTCTCGAACTGCTGGTGGTTTGACAGTTGCTTTGACAGTTCTGGGCGTGTTTTAGGTTTGATGATAGCAACCGTCTTATTGTTACCAAAGTAAAAAAAAAATGGTGTTGCTCTGAACAGATAACAGTAACTCATGATGATTTGATAATGTAAATCACCTTCAGGTTTTCATTTAAAGTACCTGCTCTTTGCAAACGCTTTCTATGGAAGCCCTCCAGATGGTTCTGTGTAACAAACACAAGGGTGAGTCAGGTTAGTTTTATGACTCTAGATTACGTCCCCCACGTTGGAGAAACAAACTGTCTAATCTGCTTTAGACTGCTCAAAAAAAACTTGTCTAGAATTGATGATACTGTTTGGATTATGTCTCATGTTTTCAAGCATCTAAAACTAAAAGTTATTATTTTAGTAAACTGGTTGTATTTTAAGTGTTTTCCATTTTTCAGGTGACAGCAAGAAGACATTGTTGTTGAAATCCAGTGACTGTTCTCCTGAAGTGCTAAACTTTCTGGCTAACAAAGCCACTCAGTGTTACGTGGCCCTTAGTGACTGGGACTCTGTCAAAGAGTGGCAGGCCAGCATCCACACGCTTAAACAGAATTCAACTAATCCAGTCAACATCGCTCTGAAGACAGATTTTAACTACATCCAAGCCCTCAGCCATTTTGAGGCTGGAGATTTGGAGGCGTGCAGGGCTCAGCTAGAGCTGTTGCCTGGGGAAGACTGCAGCTCACTTTCCTCCGGCAAGGACAAGCTGGGTAATGCTTTATGTCAGATGTCACAAAAAATTCTATAAAATGTTATATATATTGTAAAAAAAAAAAAAAAAAAAGGTAATTTCACTTGTTTTCTTAGGTGTGTGTGTGTGTGTGTGTGTGTGTGTGTGTGTGTGTGTGTGTGTGTGTGTGTGTGTGTGTG
>JALDNG010000229.1:187500-195000 GCA_024349245.1 Neodontobutis hainanensis | reverse complement strand
TTGTTTTTCTATAACAAAATAAACTAAATATTAATGCCCTGGCAGTGGCAAATATTTTTGGTTTAATATTTAATTTGATTACATTAATGCTTAATTTTGGATTTAAAAGAAATATTTTAACTGCTAAAAACTTTTAAATGCTTTAAAAAGCACCTTATATGTTTAAAGTGTTTGCAAACCAAATGTCATTGCACTTTAGTTTATATAGCTGTACGTTTAAAATAAAAGTATGCAATACACAAATTTTTTATTTCTAAATTTTTTTTGTATAATGCAATTAATCGCGATTAATTGCAGAACTTTGTGCAATTAAAGTGTAACTAAACCCCTGGTCAGAGCCTATCTCCACCCACTCACAAAATTTGAAAACTGCTGAAAAAGAAGGCGGAGCCCAGCAGAGACGGATGACAAACCCGAGGACGGGGCTCAGCGGGGGGGCGTGAACCTGAAGGCCGATTTATGCTTCTGCGTCGGGTGCGCGTAGTAGGTATGGCGTAGCATACGCAGTGACGTGTACCATACGCCGTACCCTGACGCGCACCTGCTCAAAAATGCAACTACGCGTCGCAAACCGCAAGATCTGTGATTGGTTGGCTTGGTAGTATCACGTTTCCTCCTACGCATTTCCGGAATGATCTTCTGCACTCTGGACCGCCCGCCATTTTTAAATTCCGAAATTCAGTGAAGAGCCAACATGGAAATGGACTAAGTTACCGAGCAATTAATTGAAGAAGTGAGGAAATACAGCCATTTCCAACGTCGATTTAGATGTAGCGAATAGAGTTGAGCCGGATACTCGTTTCAAACGAGTATCCGGTACGGATAATGCACTTTTGCCGAGTACGAGTATCATACGAGTAAAACAAGTCAATATCTGTGATTGTGTAACCCATGTCACGTGAAAAATAGTTCCTTCTCATTCGCAAATGCTTTCCGCTGGACAAAATAAGTTCTGGCGCAGGGATATTCCCAGCATCTGGTTCCTGCTCTGGCTGGAGTCTGTTAAGCAGACACACACTTCATAAATTAATGTGAATTCTTATACTTGACATTTGACTCAGCGGTGAGTTTTATTTTACTTCTACCTTAGTACTTTTTGGGTAACAGTAGCAAATTGGTTTATTTTATTGAGGTTAATTGGCGGTGTAGTGAACCGCGAGTGGAATCTCATTGAATAAATGAGCGTTTCTGGATATTTTAATTTATTTAAGCACTTTAAAAGTAACAGATTGATTTGATGAGAATTTTATTATGATTAAGTTATTGCCTTTAATTCGGCTACCTTGTCTTAGAGACAGGTATTTTTCTTTACGGTGTTTCAATAATTTGTTTGTAGCTTTTGCTAATCATTTTTGTGTGTTGCTGAACTGAACTGGGTTATATTGATAGCTAAAATGGTTAATTAAATATAACTAACCGACTTGAGATAGTAACTTGTTACCAGTAACTGTTGCTTTGAATGCTGAGTGTCTGACACTTTCTTGCTGTATTTCATAAAAAATAAAGGAATTGGTGGTATAAAACTATATTATTACAAAGTAATTAGCTACACACACACACACACACACACACACACACACACACACACACACACACAGGAAATAATAAAAAGAAAATTTCACACTGATAATAAAAACAATTAAGAGTTAAAAAAAGAAAGTTATGTTTAGATAAAAACTCTTGTTCATTACATGTTTCTTCATAATTGCAAACGGATGTGTTGTATTCATTGTTGCAAAATTTGTTCATACATAGTTCGAATTGTATATAGTTCGTTTGTTATTGTGATCAAAACCATAGATCTGAAGCTCAATGCTGATGCTGTCATGTAAATAGTTTTCTAATCAGTAATAATTAATTGCATGATTAAAAATAACATACCAGTTAAAGTCCTGCCCATTTCAAGTCAACCCCACCCCTTCAGGTATAAACTCTGCCCATTTCCGGGTTAGGTCACGCCCAATCCGAGTACAGATACAGATACATAGAATGCTATACTCGCTCATCCCTAGTAGCGGAGTGCATGAAGAGATGGAAGAACTCTCAAGACAAGTATGTTCGTCTCCGTAAAAAACTTGCCTCAAGGAGCAGGGATCCTGGAGGTTTAAGAAATCCCAGCGTTTTATATATTCCTATCTTGGCTGGCACCTCATGTCAAACATCTGCTTACAGAGTCAAACTTTGACGATAAGGTAAATAATGCACGTCATTTTATGTACCTCTCATCTATTGTGTTTCAGTTAGCTAACTTAACTAGCAATGCTACCACATGAGGTATTTATTTTTTTGCAAAAATAATATACCTGTGAGTCAAAAAGCATGTGTACTAGGTTGTAATTATATGTAATGGGTTTAATTTATGTAATAAAGTGTAATTTTATTTGGCTTACCGAAAATACAAATGCAACAATTAAGCAGTTATTATAGCTCTATCTATATATGAATTAACACTGAATGCATCATCTTTTATGTATAACTTTTTTTTTTTTTTTTTTTTTTACTATTTGCTATTTCTTTTATAATCACAGGATGGGACTGATACCAGCTCAAACTCCACTGGTTTATCGGATGTGAGACCTCCAGGAAACATCGATGATGACCAATTACCAAGTGTTTGAGCCCCCATCACCAGCCATCTCTTCTGTCCCCGCAGTCATCTCTTCTGTCCCCGAAGTCATCTCTTCTGTCCCCGCAGTCATCTCTTCTGTCCCCGCAGCTATCTCTTCTGTCTTCTGAAGTATAAATGCTCACGACGGCGTCGCCTACGTGGTGTAAAATATAATGCACCAATAAATGACATGAGGGATATTTCTTTAAGTTTGTACTATACATACAAATGGTCGAACTATGTATAAGATAATGCACCATGTAAAGGTGCAATGGTCTATAATTTTTTACATTAAATAGATGCAAAAAAACAAACTATACAAATAAATTAACTGTAAGATCTTAATTTACTGTAACCTTAACCATAAAATATGCATACAGCAGGAACCAAAATAATTGGTTCAAACTATATACACAAATTGTTTGATGCAAAAGAAAAACAGGTGCAACGGTCTTGAATTGTAAATTAAAAATAGATGCAAAGGAGCAAACACAGACACATGTGTTACTATTAGTTAATGTTTATTTGCAATAACCTTCACACATTTTTTGAAACAGCAGTATTTTTTTTAATAAAAAGTGTAAAGTACATACAAATATGGGCATGGCAGTGCAATGTATTAATGTGCAATGATCTACAATTATTATCAAAAACAGATGTAAAAGAGAAACTTCACAAATGATGCAAACTACAGTATAACCTGCATGAATTTGTATGAACAGACAATAAATAAAGCTAAAGTGCAAACTATATACAAAAAAATAACTTAAAAAAAGCAAAAGTGCAAACTGCAGATACAGTGCATTTCTATATTCATTGCCTACCCTCTGTGGTCCTCCGGCACCCTCCACAGCATATCTGCAACAGTTTGTCCAAACCGGTCACTCTCATCATTGCCTTGACACAGTCACTGTTGAGCTCCACCTGCCGTTCCTCCAACTGTGCCTCCAACCGAGCAACCTGCACTTGGACCCAGTCATCTCTTTCTTTTCTCTTCCTTTTTTGTGCCATTCCTGGACTGGGGGACGGAAGAGATGGCTGCGGGGACAGAAGAGATGGCTGGTGATGGGGGCTCTACCACTTGGTAATAGGTCATCATCGCTGTTGGCTGGAGGTCTCACATCCGATAAACCAGTGGAGTTTGAGCTGGTATCAGTCCCATCCTGTGATTATGAAAGAAATAGCAAATAGTATAGTAGTAGTTATACATAAAAGATGATGCACTCATTGTTAATGTATAGATAGAGCTATAATAACTGTATATTCATACATTGCAAATGCTAAATTGACTCAAAGGTATATTACAGGGGTCTTCAATTAAAATCAGCCGAGGTCCGCTTAGTTAACTTTCCTCAAGTGAGGGGTCCGGAAAATTTAAATAAAAGGATATGGGTTTGAATATAATTCTTTAAAGTAAAGTTTACACACCTACAGCCTCTTAAACAATACGGATATGAATGTCCACTGTATTCTGTATTTATCCTTTGTTTTCCCCGTGTGTAATTACCCCGTAATTAATCCTAAATGCTGTAATAGCATTTAGGATTCGCACACAAACTGACACAACTTAAGGAAGACTCAACCTGTGTCACTCATCTCCAAACCCTTCTTTCACACCTTTTCAGTTTTTAATCACCCAAATGAACATGTGTTGGGTCCAAATGAACGCGAATAGCGTGAGCTATTACTACTACTACTACTACTACTACTAATGCGACAAACGAGTCAAGTACCTCACTTACAACACAATAGAGAAGATGACAGACAAATGTACAACTCACCACATTATTAGGCGTCCTCACTTCCCTCTGAGTCTTTTTAATCCTGACATGAAAACTGTCCTGTCCTGGTTCAGTTTTGGATTCATTCTAATTATCACAGCAGCCTGGACTGTAGGATAAAGGGCTGTTGTTCAGCTTTGACTCTGACACGGTGCTGAGGAGATGAATAAACTAAAATAAATGTTCCCTCTCCGTCCATAACGTCAGTGAATCTTCGTAATGTTTTGCCAAGGCTCAACTTTTAGATTTTAGTCGTTTCTAACGCATTATCAGGCTACGCTAAACATGTTGAATTTGCCGCTGCTTTGTCCGTAAACATAATAACCCGAGGACCCGCGCGTGTTGACGTAGCTGTCCTAGAAGTGCCGGTTCAAAAATAAGTTTTACAAAATGCGCTTGTAATTATGAATAATGTCTTGCGGTCCAGATCAAAGTCTCTCGGGGTTCGGTTCCGGACCGCGTCCGCCTATTAAGTACCCCTGCCATAGATGCTAGAAAAGCTGCGCGGGTTAAAATAGAAACACTCCGACAAAAGTCAATAATTCTAAATAATTTATGGGTTATTGGTCCGGATAGAACGGCGGCTGGGTCCGGATCCGGAACGCGGTCCGCCTATTAGTGACCTCTGGTATATTATTTCTGCAAAAAAAATCAATACCCCATGTGGTAGCATTGCTAGTTAAGTTGGCTAACCGAAACACAATAGAGATACATAAAAGGACGTGCATTATTTACCTTATCGTCAGAGTTTGACTCCGTAAGCTGATGTTTGATATGAGGTGCCAGCCAAGATAGGAATATATAAAACGCTGGGATTTCCTCCTGGATCTCCGCTCCTTGTGGCGATTTTTTTAAGGAGACGAATGTACTTGTCTCGAGAGTTCTTTCATCTCTTCGTGCACTCCGCTACATCTAAACTGACGTTGGAGATGGCTGTATTTCCTCACTTCTTCAATTAATCGCTCGGTCACTTGATCTATTTTCATGTTGGCTCTTCACTGACTTTCGGAATTTAAAAATGGCGGGTGGTCCAGAGTGCAGAAGATCATTCCGGAAATGCGTAGGAGGAAACGTAATACTACCAAGCTGACCAATCACAGATCTTGCGGTTCGCGTCGTCGCGACGCTTAGTTACATTTTTGAGGAGGTGCGCGTCAGGGTACGGCGTATGGTACACGTCACTGCGTATGCTACGCCGTACCTTCTACGCGCACCCTACGCAGAAGCATAAATCGGCCTTTAATCGGCTTTACGAACTACACTACAGCGTACACTCAACGTAGAAGTCTAAATCGGCCTTTAGACTTCTGCGTCGGGTGTACGCCGTAATGTACGGCGTATGGTACACGTTACTGCGTATGCTACGCCGTACCTACTACGCGCACCCGACGCAGAAGCATAAATCGGCCTTAAATCGGCCTTGAGACCCGCATTGACGGATTGATTGACAGCAGCTGTCAGACTCGCAAAGATGTAGACTGGAGGGACGTCGGTAGCTTTGCTACCGAGCGGTCCTTTGTAGTGGAGGACTTTATTGTGCACACAGCATTATCAATTTGTGCCTCTGGCTCAAACCACTGTCTCAACAACTCCCGGTGTTAGCACAAGAGAGAATGGGGCCAGTGATGAAACGTTAGCATTGTCTGGCTAACGCTAGGCAAATGCTAACAAACTTTCAGAAATTGCTAACCTATGCATTTAATTTGATTTTTGGTATGATTTTAGTGTTAATAATTACATACAAAACAGTGATTTCAAGTCTCCCTCTACAATTGTTAAAAAACTGTTGTCTCAAAAGATCTGTGCATCTGCAGCTCACTGGTCCTGGGACAGAATGTGTTATAGAGATTTACAAGAATTTTACCTTACAGATTAAATGAGCAGACGATGTAGACTGTATATGATTTGAAAATACTAGACAGGTTTAATCTTTGCAAAGAGAAACAAAACGGACACCCGGTAACAATGGTACATGGAAGGTTTTGCTTAAAGATGTAAACAATACATGAAGCTTTATAGGTTTACATTATGCCAGCTCCAGGGTCGTGGATGGACGTGTATTGAGCTGACGTGTCAGTCATAGATGTGTGTCACTAAGTGAACAGGATAGTGTGTCCCTGGACAATGATTTGATGTAGTGCAAAGTGATGTCTTTCTATTGTTTGGATTATCCTGGCACCAAATAGGAGATATAGCTAAAGACATTAAGTCATACTTTTATGTGTATAAGCATATGACCTGGAGCAGGAGTGAGAGCATAATATACAATGTTACTGGAGATGTACAATTCCCATAACATAAAATAATAATAATAATAATAATGGATTGGATTTATATTGCGCTTTTCTCCCAAGGGACCAAGGGACTCAAAGCGCTTACAGGCCGTCCATTATTCATTCATACACAGTCACACTGGTGATGGTAAGCTACAACTGTAGCCACAGATGCCCTGGGGCAGACTGACAGAGACGTGGCAGCCATTTTGCGCCTACAGCCTCTCTGACCATCACCACATACATTCACTGAACATTCTTACACATTCATACGATGATACTCAAGGTGTAGCTGTGAAATAAGTGTCAATTTCAGTTTATTCATTTAATAAGTAATATGCACAAAAGACAATCCTCACCAAATAAAATATTAACATCACAAAAAAGTAGTATTAAACATTGTTTCTAATTTTGTAGGTAATGCACAGGTGACAGTATGGTGAGTGGGCTGCATAACAGCCCATCCAGGCTTTGAGGCAGTAGCACTAAACCCCCTTGATACATGCTCTATAATTTGTATTGTAAATGACATTTTTTACCCTCCACTTACACATACTGTACATGTGCAGCAGCTCTTTGAGCAGTTATAGACATATCTGCTGCAGTGTGGTCAGGTGGTGCTGGGGAGACCTGGGCCAGAATGTACGGCTCATACCTTGTGCTGTCTTTACAGAGGATTCCAACACTGGATTAATATAGTTGATATATATAAAAAATAAATAAAACCGTGAAATATGAAGAAAGATTTATACCTGAAGTTACACACAAAACAATTGTTTGAAAACATGCATTATAAAATCAGTTATAAAACTCAAAATGAACATGTATCCACATAAAC
>JALDNG010000229.1:160000-182500 GCA_024349245.1 Neodontobutis hainanensis | reverse complement strand
TAGTAAAAACTTAGCTCCTAAAGACCGGAGCCATCTTTTGTACCAGGCTGTAAACATGACTTTTTACAAGCAGTCTGCTGCCGCTGCTGTCGAACACAAGAGAAACTTAAATATTGATATCATTAGTTTGGTATCGATCAATATCAATACCAACGTTGGTATCAATATTTGTATTGAACCGCCCACCACTACTCCAGTGCCACAGCTTTAGTGTATGAATGTGTGTAACTGTAGAGGTGGGTTGACTGTCACACAGTCCCCCACCCCCTCGCTCCGTCTGTATGGTAGCATCCCTGGGGTCAATGTGTGTGAATGGGGTGAATGGAAGCATGCTGTAAAGTAAAGTAACTTTAATAGTAACACACCTACATTTGAAAAGGTAGGTGTGTCATCTGTCGTACAGAAATACAACTTCTGCTCTGATTCTATTTGTAGGTGCCTTTGGATGAGAACGACCCTAAATTCATACTTACCTGCAACAGCAGCAAGCAGAGCAATGATGATTTGATTGTCATGGCCACTCTGCGTCTGCTGCGTTTGTTGGTGAAACATGCTGGGGAACTCAGAGAAGAACTGGAGGTCGGCCTAGCCTCCACCCCAACCGCACCTTGGAGAGGTCAGTAATAAGCCATTTCATTTTTTTTTTTTTTTTCTTATTTTATTGTTTTTAGAATGCCCTCTGGTTGAATGTTTTTAAAGCATTTGCAAAATATAAAATAACTTTTAAATTATGTTGGCTCTCTTCGAATTAGTTGATTCAGACTTCCTCTGCCAGAGACTTGACTGTACAGTAGTATAGCAGTTCAGTCCTGCAGCTCACTGATCTTAGTTGTTCACTTGCCTCAACCAGTCTCCAAACAACTTCCTTTAGTTGAACAAGTGCTCTATTAGTTTTCATAGCGCCTAAGCAATCTCTTTTTCTGAGAATGCCAGAAAAAGTACTGTATGATTTAAAAACTCAACAATAACATCATACAATTTTAGAAATGCATATTTAGTAACAAATATGCATTTAATAACACCAGTACATAAAATGTCACAAGTGGGACAAGTATGTAAACCGTCTACACAAGATGTGCTGTAAGTGCAAAATGTGCAAGTGACGTTGTAACCCATTTGTGAGCCACATATGACATTACTTATAGCAGAACTAAGTAAGATTTGCAAAGCTCCCCCTACAGCTTCCTTCAATGAATTGTTGTAAATCCTCCAAGTGCAGCTCTGGACAACAACGCTCAACAGCACACTAGTTTTGCAAAAAGAAACAAATAAAAATACAGTACAAGAAATGAAAACCTCAATGAAGGTGAGTAATTTTAGAAATTGTCTTTTAAAGTTATAATATAAACATTGTTTATTATTATTCACTTTCAGCCAAAACATAAGTAAAAAATCACTTCTGAAATATTATTTTCTCTCACTTAATTATTTTGGCATCTAATTTATTGTACATTTTATTGTTAAAACAATTGAGTAGCCTTGGCTTTGTGAAATCTTGCATTGGGTCTAAATGTGAAGCCAATTGCTAAGCTGAAGCTATGTAAACAATATTTAGGGCATTTAGTATATTATTGAAACTTCCATTTGAACTGCCCTTGTCTCACATAAAACCCGGAAATGAAATAAACATTTCTCACTGTATAGATGTCACATAACAGTAACTATATCTTAAGGACATAAAATAACAATAGATCTCTCTCTGTCTAACTGACTTTCTCTTCCTAGAATCTTTGGACAAAAGTTTTGTGTTTTTGGTGGCTCTGCCATGACTTATTAAATAAAGTGTATGCCATTTTGGGATCATATGCTCATTATGCTGCGGGAGGTTGCTTTGTGTACGTTGAATTACCGTTGAGCAATTTGTCACTGTCGCGTGAACATGACCCGAGACTTGCATCGGGTTGGTGGCAGCTTAACTTGCAAGTGCTGTTTTCGGCTTAGATGCGCCAGAGTTGGACAGTGTGCGCTTCAATCACACCGCTACAACTCAGTTACGCATTGTAAGGACTTTCTGCTTTTAAGAGATGGGAGTGTCAGGGAGCTCAATCTAAGAAAAAAACATAAAACTAAAAAAAAAAAACAAAGCCTCAAACTCTAGAGCAGGAGTGTCAAACTAATTTTATCTCAGGGGCTGGATAGGGAAAATCATGGCATAATAATTTTAAAATAACAACTTCATATATTATTTCCTTTTTTTTATTTTGGTTCAAAATTGTACAGGCACATTCTGAAAATGTACACATCACTAATAATCCTCTTGACAGAACAATTCTGAAGAAAAAATTGGTGCAATTGTTTCTTCAGAAATTGAGCTGAATTCCTCTGCCTCGAAGCATCTTTTAATCTATTTTAAAGCTCACGTCAGTCTGTTTTGCAGTGATATTTTTTATGTGACACAATGCGTTTACGTCACCCACAAAGCGGAAGAAGACTCAAAGAGTCAGCAGTAATTTGACTTCAGGGCGCGAGCGCTAGCTGCAAAATGGAAGGGAGCGATAACAATAGCGATGAGTAAAGAGAAGAGACAAACAGGAGAAAACAACTCAAATTGTCCAAGGTTTGGGATCATTTCATATTAAAACGTAAAGAGAACATTGTGATGCAAGATTGAGCCAGCATACCACAACAGCACGTCGTCCATGCTGCAGCATCTCAACAGAAAGAAGCAGAAGAGACCGCAGGACCGTCAAGGTAAATTCAATGCAGCATTAAATAATTGTGATTGCTAGTCAAGATGAAGGCTGTTAAATCAAGTATGTTAACTAACTTATGTAATGGACAACCCACGACGGGTACAACGATGTGAAAATATACAGCACGCGGATGCGGAGGGGCCGTTACACTACCAGATTATTTAACAGCAGTTTATACCACGGCTACCAAAGGACTTACCGTACTGCAAAAAAAAAAAAAGTTGTGATTGGCTTTTACGATGAAATATACTAGATTCTTTATAATCTGAAAACATGCATGTTGGTTATAAGCATTTTCAGTTTTAAAAAATACATTTAAATTTATTTTACACACTTAAAGCATTATCCCATGATTGTATATCAAACATTGCATCCTGCTAGTTATCGCATATCACACTTTTCTTATATCGAGAGGCCATAATACAAATTATTCTAGTATTCACAAGTTATCACAACGTTTAGGATATTTTCTTTATACTATGCCTCTGAACACTCAGTTGATACTTTCGTTTTAATATTGAATGATGAATACTTGTAATCATGTCCCTAAGCCTAATGTGCTCAAATTTGAGTTTTTGTTCATTTAGTTTGATTGCCATGAATAGGATTTATAAATGCACATCCATCAACTTGCTGTATAATAATTTTATATCTTAGTTTTTGCAAAGATAATAAACAAAAACAAAACACATTTTTAATAATTTTACAACTATTCAGCAGATCTTGATGTATTTCAGAGAACATTCCCTGTCCAAGAAGGACAATCCACTGTTATGGTGGAAAATGAATGGAGCGCGCTATCCAACACTGGCAAAGACCCTGATGTGTATTCACATCCACGCCATCAGAGCGTCTGTTTTAAGCAGGAAACATTGCTTCAAATGCGCAGGACAAGCCTTAGTTCTGAACATGTTGATATGCTTACCTTTCTACATTGCAATCATATGCTCCTTTAAAGACTTGCACACATATCGAGAGAGAGAAAATTATATTCACATGAATATATTGGCTTAAAGCACTCGGCGTGAAACCATTTTAGCCTCTTGTTCCAAGTTCCTGACCATGTATTTTTGAAGACTTATGTTCAGAACTTTTAGTTAACTTTTAGTTCTGAAAGTTAAGTTGCATGACTTAAAGGCAGTGTTTTTGTATTATTATTATTATTATTATTATTATTATTAATTTAATGTATGGCTTAGTTTTGACACTTTAAAAAAGTAATTTGAAAGTAATTAGGGGCCAAACACTGAAGGTGCGTAGACCCTATTGAAATCGTTAGATTTCTTCCAATTCTGCAATGTAAGTCTATGGCAGCCCATAGAACCGTACGCTAAAAAGTTGTGAAATTTGGTACACTAATAGTGGACAGTGTGAGCTGTCATCCTAACCAATCTGAAGTGTCTACCTTAATCCCTCTAGCGCCACACTTGGACTTATGTTAATATCTTTTGAACCGTAAGAACTAGAATTAAAATTCTTTTTTCATCTGATTCCTTAGCTCATGACGTTTCGATTGCACCCTATGACGTCATTTTCCGCCATGATAGTTTTTCCGCCATTATGAATTTTCTAAAAAAAAATGTACTTTTGCAAACTCCTCCTAGGCCGTTTGTCCGATTTTTACGAAAATTGACCCAGATCATCTTCAGACTATGCTGACAAAAAGTTATTAAAAGAAAGTTGATTCATCAAACCGTTTTCGAATGCCGCGCAAATAAAATTGACTTAATGCGCACAAAAATGAAAGTCGGGCTATATCTCTGCAATGCTTTAACATATTCTAACCAAACTTAGTACATGTTATTGCAACTAAGATTTGAGGATGCCTGCAGAGTTTTGGCGCAGCGCCTCCTAGTGGTCAGGAGATATGAAAAAGTGAATTATTTGCTTATCTTCTGAACGCTTTTGCCAAAAATCATAAAACTGGTCTCTTTAGATTCAGTGCGTCATGCTGAGTCCTGCGATACCAAATTTTCCCATATCGGCCATTTTGAGCGTCGGCCATTATGAATATTGTCAAAAAGTGCTATCTTTTTTTAACACATTGCCGCATCATTACGAAACTTGGTATGCGTCTTCGGGACCAAGCCCTGAAGGTACTCAAAAAGTTTTGGGGCAGCGCCACCTTGTGGTCAAAAGTTATAACCCAAATAAAAAAATATGCTAATAACTTTTTATTATGTTAACCTATTGTAAAACAAATGGTCTTAATGTGTTCACTGGATCAAGCCGAGAGCACAGATACCAAATATGTCCTATTCGGACAAACGTCCTGTTTGCCATGTTTTTTTTTTCAAAAACCTACTTTTTCGAACTCCTCCCACACCGTTTGTCCGATTTTCACCAAAATTGAACCAGATCATCTTCAGACTATGATGCAAAAAGTTATTAAAAGAAAGTTGAGTCGTCAAACCGTTGTCGAATACTGCACAAATGAAATGAATGAACTTAGTGCGCACAAAAAAAAAAGTCAGGCTATATCTCTGCAATGCTTTAATATATTCTAACCAAACTTAGTACGTGTTATGTCAACCATGACTTGAGTCTGCCTGCAGAGTTTGAGCACTCTAGTTGTTTCACACATCAGTGTGGTTACTGCGCTGCCTCTAGGTCGACCGTGATAAACCATTCAATCAAAGTGCTAAAGACCGTATTGATGATTTTTCAGCCATTTAGACTGAAGTCTTATTGAAATGTCTTTAACTGCTTACTGCCATTGGTCTGATGCTGCCAGCCATCAACACATGGTTACAGCGCTGCCTCTGGGTCGAGCGTGATAAACCATTCAATCAAAGTGCTAAAGACCGTATTGATGATTTTTTGGCCATTTAGACTGAAGTCTTACTGAAATTTCTTTAGATGCTTACTGCCGTTGGTCTGATGCTGCCATGTCGGCATGAGGTTTAATGCCGGCCTTGTGCTTGGCCCCGTCATGGCTGCTTGCAGCTATATTTTTTATTTGTTTTTGCATCTCAGAAAATGCTTTATTTAAAACTCCAAATGAAGGCACTTAAATGCACTTTTTATTGTTCACATTACACGTACAGACAGAGAAACAATGGGCAATAACTAAAAAAAAAAAAATAAGAGGACTTTTAGAGAACTTTTTAAGAGACCTGAGAGTCTTATTTTCTCTTGCACATTTAATTTTGCACTTTAAGCAAAAATAAATTTTATCTGATTACTTAATTAATTGATTAAATTTTTGGTAGAATACTCGATTACTAAAATATTCGATAGCTACAGCCCTAATTGTAACTTAAACTTCAGCTCAGTGTACAAGGGTATATAACTTTAAGTCACATCCAATGTTCGATTGAACAAATACAAACTCTTCCAGGTATACATACATTATTTGTCATAATCTTAATCCTGAGCCTACTCACCATACCATACAAACAGAGGTTAAGGTCTTTAAGGTGTGGCAGATAAATACACTAAATAAAATAATTCAAGCAGTACAAAAACTGTAATATTTTCTAAATATATTAATAAGCATGTCTTTTAATGTAGGGTGCTTGTTCTCCAAGTGGCGAAGTAGTTTTGAAGGCTTCATTGCCTCATTAGAGAGCAGGCCGCTGCAGATTCTGCAGAGCGGGCTTAGTGCGCGGGAATCACCTGCCGCTATAAATCCATATTTTAAGTAGGACTCTTGGTATTGTCTTAAAATGCAGCTTTCTTTGTCTTGGAAATTTTAGGCTCTTTTTCTGTCTCCTCCCTGGGTCTGTTCCCCTTTGCGAAGAAACTTTCCAAAGACGTTTGTTTTTTACTCAATTTGCTAACGTTAGCTTGGGGATCTAATTGTAGCCGCAACATATCACATGACCGGGACAAGCGTCAGGAGTGAGTAGTAGACGGATGTAAATATCGGTCTGACTCATATAATAAATAAAACGGAAATAATGTAAGTTATTTATTCTTGCGCTGCGGCCCGGTACTAAATGATCTACGGACCTGTACTTGCGCTATTGCGACATCCAATGGTCACATTTAGAACAGCAGATTCTTTCATTGAGAAATTGCATCTTATTTTCTACTTTGCTTAATTTTCTACTTTGCAAAATCATCTTGGCCAGATTAAACCCGTCCCGCGGGCCGTAAGAATGACACCTCTGCTCTAGAGGGTCATTTAGATGAACAATTTCAAAATTTAACTAGGCTACTCAATGCATGGACTCCCCACCATAAGATGCATGTGCAGCAGCACTTTTCCATTGTGCTGCTGCTCAATGGAAAAGTTTTGCAGTTGCATAGCAATACAATACTGCATATTTTGTGCTTGACATCATTCATTCACGGTTAATATACACTGTATAATAATGGACACTTCAAGTACGCATGTACTTGGTAGTACACTAAAGGCCGATTTATACTTCCGCGTCGGGTGTACGCCGTAGGCTACGCACGTAGGCGACGCCGTCGTGAGAGCATTCATACTTCTGCGTATGTCTGTTTTGCTCTGCAGTACACCGCCGAAACGCTAGTTGACGCGAGCGGGTTCCACTGTGTTTGAAACGACATTTCAGTCTCCCCACGGAATTGTGCCATGGCAAAACAACATTGTGTGTCGTGGTCAACCTGATGTGTAACTTGTATTGGTGTAAAATATAATGCACCAATAAATGACATGAGGGATATTTTATTTTTTTTAAGTTTGTACTATACATACAAATGGTCGAACTATGTATAAGATAATGCACCATGTAAAGGTGCAATGGTCTATAATTGTTTACATTAAATAGATGCAAAAGAGAAAATTATACAAATAAATTAAGTGTAAGATCTTAAGTTACTGTAACCTTAACCATAAAATATGCATACAGCAGGAACCAACATAATTGGTTCAAACTATATACACAAATTGTTTGATGCAATAGATAGTAAAAACGGGTGCAACGGTCTTGAATTGTAAATTAAAAATAGATGCAAAAGAGCCAACACAGACACATGTGCTACTATTAGTTAATGTTTATTTGCAATAACCTTCACACATTTTTTGAAACAGCAGTATTTTTTTTAATAAACAGTACATACAAATATGGGCATGACAATGCAATGTATTAATGTGCAATGTTCTACAATTATTATCAAATCAGATGTAAAAGAGAAACTTCACAAATGATGCAAACAAAAGGTCTCACATCCGATAAACCAGTGGAGTTTGAGCTGGTATCAGTCCCATCCTGTGAATATGAAAAAAATAGCAAATAGTTTAAGTTATACATAAAATATGATGCATTCATTGTTAATTCCTAGATAGATAGAGCTATAATAACTGCATATTCAGACATTGCAAATGCTAAATTGTTGCATTTGTATTTTCTGTAAGCCAAATAAAATTACAATCTATTATATAACATAAATACAACCCATTACATATATTTACAACCTATTACACATGCTTTTGGACTCACAGGTATATTATTTCTGCAAAAAAATCAATACCCCGTGTGGTAGCATTGCTAGTTAAGTTACCTAACCGAAACAAAATAGAGGTACATCAATTGGTAAATGGTAAATGGCATGCATTTATATAGCGCTGTCCTGCACCCTTCTCGGGCACCCAAAGCGCTTTACATCGTGCTTCCACTCACCCCATTCACACACATCCACTCCTGGGGCAGACAGAGAGGGGGGCTGCCACACAAACGGCGCTCAACCTTCTCCTACAACCACCAAACACACCTCCACAGTCACACACATTCATACACCAGTGCTATGGACACTGGGAGCAAGGTGGGTTAAGTGTCTTACCCAAGGACACAACGACAGTATGAACTGTGGGGAGAGCGGGAATCGAACCTACTACCTTCCGGTTGAAGGACGGCCGCTCTACCACTGATTCACTGCCGCCCAAAGGACGTGCATTATTTACCTTATCGTCATAGTTTGACTCCGTAAGCCGATGTTTGACATGAGGTGCCAGCCAAGATAGGAATATATAAAACGCTGGGACTTTTTTTCCTCCTGGATCCCCGCTCCTTGAGGCAAGTTTTTTTACGGAGACGAACGTACTTGTCTCGAGAGTTCTTCCATCTCTTCGTGCACTCCGCTACATCTAAACCCACGTTGGAGATGGCTGTATTTCCTCACTTCTTCAATTAATCGCCCGGTAACTTTGTCCATTTCCATGTTGGCTCTTCACTGAATTTAGTTACATTTTGGAGGAGGTGCACGTCAGGCTACGGCGTAGGGTACGACGTAGGGTACACGTCATTGCGTATGCTACGCCGTACCTTCGACACACACCCTACGCAGAAGCATAAATCAGCCTTAAAAGATACTGCTCCATCTCTGCTGTGGTATGGTTTTCTAAGTGAAGTTTACATAGACTCTTGTCCAACATTGTAAACAAAAAAGTCCCATGCATGATTGAAGATTGAAACAGCTGTTTCAAATATAGCTGTGTGTGTGATGTGATCTGATCTTTGTCAAAACTACACAAATGAAAAAACAGTCTGCTTTAACTTAAACCACCCAAACATTTATAGGCTTTCATGTTTTTAATGATAACAATCAAACAATGACAGAAGGGGAAAGAATAAGTAACTGAACCATCCCATTTAAAATCTGGTTGCCCCCCTTTAGCAGCAATAACTTCAACCAGACGTTTCCTGTAGTTGCAGATCAGCCTGGCGCATCGATCAGGGTCGATTTTGGACCATCCCTCTTTACAAAACTGCTGCAGTTCAGACAGATTCCTGGGATGTCTGGCATGAATCGCTGTTTTCAGGTCATGTCACAGCATCTCAATGGGGTTCAAGTCAGGACTTTGACTTGGCCACTCCAGAACGTGTATTTTGTTCTTCTGAAACCATTTTGTTTGCAGAATCGATCCTCTTTTTAGCTTCAACTGTTTGACAGATGGCCTAAGCTTTTCTTGCAAAACATCCTGATAAACTTTTGAATTCATTTTTCCATTAATGATTGCAAGTGTCCAGGCCCCGAGGCAGCAGCCTCAAACCATGATGCTACCTCCACCATGCTTCAAGTTGGGGAGGGGTGTCGATGTTGGTGAGCTGTTCCATCTTTCCTCCCAAACAGATCCACTTTTGTTTCATCAGTCCACAAAATATTTTTTATGAAGTTCTGTGGACTGTCCAAGTGCCTCTAAACATTAAACATGCTGCAATGTTTTTTTAGACAGCAGTGGCTTCCTCCGTGGAGTCCTCCCATGAACACCATTCTTGGGCAGTGTTTTACATATAGTCGATATCTGCACAGAGATGTTGGGCTGCGTCAGTGATTTCTGTAAGTCTTTAACAGACACTCAAGGGTTCTTTTTTTTAACTGAGTATTCTGCGCTGAACTCTATTCATTTTTGGTGGACGCCCACTCGTTGGGATAGAAGTGCCAAACTCTCCATTTGTAAACAATTTCTCTAACTGTGGGTTGATGAACATCCAGACTTTTAGAAATGGTTTTGTAACCGTTACCGGCTATTGAGGGTGATGTTATGCAGAAATGTGAGAAATTCCAAAGGTTTTTTCATTCCACTGTATTCCTGGGGTCTCACATTCAGAAATGTCAACTCTGAAAGATACTGTATACTGTATTTGCTCTTTGAAAAGGTGTTGACTAAAACTAAAAACATTTACTGTTTTTGTTTGTTTACAATTATAACCTTGCCCCCAACAGGGCAAGGTTATGCAAGGACTGCATTTATTTCTCATTATTTATCTAAAACCTACAGCAATAATGTCTATTGTTTCAAGACAATGCAGATGTCTTATTTTTATAGCTTTTATGTTTCTCCATCTTATTAATTTCATTCATTAATTTTTCTTTTCATTAAAAGGTTTGAGTAAAAGCATCTGGACTCAGTTTTCAAGGTGAAGAAGTTTCGTCTCTAATTCCAAGAGACTTCATCAATTCCGAGGGTTTGATTGATAAAGTCTCTTGGAATTACAGATGAAACATCTTCTCCTTGAAAATTGAGGCCAGATGTTTTTACTCAAACCTTTTTTGTCATTCATTCATTTTCTTCTGCTTAGTCCTGTTAGGAATGACTGGAGCCTATACCAGCAACTTGCAGGGCTTACCTTCAGTCACAGACAGTGACAGACAACCATTCACACTCTCATTCATTTACTAGGAATATAAATGTATTGGTTTGGGCGGTGGGAGAAAGCTGGAGTACCCCGAGAGGCATGCGACCCTCACAGATAGGTCAGAGTTGGCCGAGAGTTGGCTGGGGTTTAAAACTCACAACCTTTTAGCTATGAGGGAGGAGTGCTCCTTCTACTGTAACCTTATTTCTTTGTAGTAATCCTCTCTCATCTCAGATGTATGCTGTATGTGGACTCCTTTTGAGCAGAAATGCATATTTTTCTGATGCAAATAAAACTTCCAGGGTCTGTAACTACTGTAATTATTACTACTTATTTTAATTAATTTAATTCATCAAACATTTGTATGACTTGCTTGACCCAAGCTACAACATGATTTTATTGATATAAAAGCAGTGACTTGCTTTTCACAAAAATTATGACTTGAACAATAAAACTTGACTTACTTGTGACTTGCACATGTGACCTACTCCCACCTCTGCTGTTTAAGTCCACAGATGAGTCCAGAATGTTATTTATCCAGGTTCAGTGAAAGCCTGCACGTATGATAGGATTTCTTATTTTTCTCTAGTTCATAATTATTAATTATTTTTTTTGTGTGTGAGTTCACATTTTCATCCTTGGCACAAAGTCCTTGGCACAAACATCTTGTACCACCACCTCCTGTTCCTTCTTCAGTTTAGCAGCGTCTGTATCTCCTACTCTGTCTCTGAAACCAGACCAACACCATAGACCAGTTCTATTCATTTGGCGGCCCGCGGTCCAAATACAGCAAGGGACCCCACCTCATGCCCCACCACTAGTGTTGCACATTGTATCAATACCTCAAAAGTATTGCGATACCTTGGTCCTCAATACAAATTACGTTTTTTAGTTAGTTTTTTTGTTTATTAGGAATCAATACTTCATTTATAGGTGCCCTGTCTTGTTAACAAGTTGTGCACTGTTTAGCTGCTGCACTGCAGCCAGCTCACTGTGAACAGAGAGATGGCCAACCACAGACAGATATGGTCTAAATGTCTTTAATTAAACATCCTTTAACAAATCAAAAACAGCAAACGGTTGCTATTCCATGTTCTTTCACATAGCCTCTGAGCGCATGGAAGCTGGACTTAAGCGCTTTTGTATTGATTGGTAGCTTTATATTTGACACACATGTGTTACCAGTCTGTATTGTAATAACAATCATGAGGGTTATTAACCAGGACCTCATTTGGGTCTAAAAGAACTGTGACAGAACCCCAGCTCACCCTCAGGAGAGCGATGATTACAGACAAACTAAACTTTACAGGGAAATACAAGATGTCTTTTCAGAAAGACCCAAACATGTAAATCAAGATCTGTTGAATTGGTGAGTGATTGAAAACATGCTTCTCTTAATGAAGTAATGTGTAACCAATGACTGTATAAAGTTGGACAACTTCCTCCAATTGGTTCCCTATTTACTGATATTGTCCTTAACACAGGGCAATAAAATGGCGATTACAGCCGGGATTTTCGGCTTTTACTGCATAGTAAAACAATAGTTTTCAGATAGCATAAACAGACATATTAATCAAAAATTGATAGTTGTCGTGTAGTAAAAACTTTAATCTAGAGACCGAAGACATCTTTTGTACCAGGCTGTAAACATAAAAATAAAGTCCCCTTACTCAAGTACCTATTTAAGAGGTTCCATGAGAGAGGCTTGTGTGTAACACACACGGCTTTGCAAGTTTTATTATATTGTAGTATATTATTATAGAATACTATTATTCTTAAATCGGTATTGTTAAACTCAAGCCAGGCATCGAATCAAACTCAAAATGTTTGTAATTTGACAAACACTATCCACCGCTACCACTTTTTAACAGCCCCTTCTCTGTGTCTATCTACAGGTGCTAGTCATATAATTAGAATATCATCAAAAAGTTGATTTATTTTACTAATTCCAATCAAGAAGTGAAACATGTTTATTATATTCATTCATTACACACAGACTGTTCAAGATGTCCTGGATGACTGAGAACCTTCACGGACACACACATATTTAAAATGTTTATTTCTTTTGATTTTGATAAGAAAATTAAAATATTGTGAAAAGGTTCAATATTGAAGAAACCTGGTGCCACACTCTAATCAGCTAATTAACTTAAAACACCTGCAAAGGCCTTTAAATGGTCTTTCATTCTAGTTCTGTCAGCTACACATCATGGGGAAGATTTGTTCAAAAGATGACCATTGACACCTTGCACAAGGAGGGCAAGACACAAAAGAGGTTGGCTGTTCACAGAGCTCTGTGTCCAAGCACATTAATAGAGAGGCGAAGGGAATGAAAAGATGTGGTAGAAAAAAAGTGTACAGGCGATAGGGATTACCGCACCCTGGAGAGGATTGTGAAACAAAACTCATTCAAAAATGTGGGGGAGATTGCCAAACTAACCAGTACCTTGTTTAAGGACTTTATCTGCCATCCTTGTTCCTAATTGGCCAGCAATTTCACCTGACCGTAACCCCCTGTTGTGCATTAAGTGGGTGTTTGCAGTGGTGCCTTTCAAACTAGTTTGACACAAGGTGTCTCCCACTGAGACCTCTGTGTGCGAATGAGTGAAGGCCGAGGTCGGAAGGGCACGGTTTGCCACTGAATAAGTTATGTTTATGTGCTGGCTGCCTTTTTTTTTTTTTTTTTTTTTTTTACATTTCTAGTTCTTTATATGCACTTATACATAGAAAATATTGTATTTTTTGTTTTTGATTATTTTGAACACATGCTGTAGGGGGAAAAAAAATAAGGGTGGGTGGGGGTGGGTTTGACTTTGACTGCTAATGTTTGATATGTGTGCTCCTAGCCATCATCCCGCAGCTCTTTTCCCGTCTGAACCACCCAGAGGCATACATCCGACAGAGCATCTGTAGCCTTTTATGTCGAGTGGCCCAGGACTCTCCTCACCTTATCCTCTACCCTGCCATTGTGGGATCACTGTCCCTAGGAGGGGAGGCCCAGATTGCAGGTACGCTTCTGCTCATTCAGTGATATTCTTTCCTGTAGTGTATTACTTCCACAAAAAGTTACTGTCTTGACATTAAACCTACAATAAAAACAGGTGAAAATGTCATCTAATAAATTTTTTTTGGCATGCTTATATGAAAGTAGCTCAATTCTGCGAGGGCGCAGTGACTCAGTGGTAGAGGGATAGTCCTACAACCAGAAGGTTGGCGGTCAGATTCCCCCTCTACCCAGTTCATGCTGTCGTTCTGTCCTTGGGCGAGATACTTTACCCTCCTTGCCTCCAGTGCCCGTAGCACTGGTGTATGAATGTGTGTGACTGTTGAGGTGTGCTTGGTGGCTGGAGAAGGCTGTGAACACCGTGTGTATGGTAGCCCCCCTCTCTGTCTCCCCCAGGTGTGAATGTGTGGGAATGGGGTGGGTGCCCGAGAAGGGTGCAAAAAAGCGCTATATAAATGCATGCATGCCATTTATGTAGCAGGCATAATAATAAAAAATCCTTATTTATACAGGATGTTGTGAACATAAAGGGCAATGTGCTCGTTTTACATTCAAATTAAATGTTTTTACAGGAGGCAGATTGCCATCAGCTTTGCCTACTTTTTTGGGCAGTATACAGGGAGATGGTCTGGTGGGCGAAGAGGAATCACAGCAGGAAAGCAGCGGACTAGGAGATTCCCCAGATGAGCAGAGTGTCAGTCAGGACCAGGCCATGATGCACGACTGTTACAGTAAAATAGTTGAGAAGCTGTCCTTGGCCAATCCAGTCATGGTGCTACAGGTAGTAGGCTACTGATGACAAGAGCAATATTCTGAGCATGCAGGGTTGATGATATGTGCTCAGCAGTAGTGTATGCTGATAGGTGCAGCAGCTGGTGGGAGAGCTGCGCCGGGTGACCCTCCTTTGGGATGAATTGTGGCTGGGTGTGTTACAGCAACAGCACATGCACGTCATGAGAAGAATCCAACAACTGGAGGATGAGGTGAAGAGAGTACAGAACAACAATACACTGCGCAGGTGAGCCTACAGTTTAATTTAAACATTTGGAATTTCTTAACAGCCATACCTTGTTGTAATGATGGTAGTCGGCAACAAAATTTGTATTTTCATTTCATTTATACCCTTCATCTACCTACCCCTAATGCTTTTGTTACTATACCTCTGATCTGTGCTCATCTACACATGGACAACAGTAGGGTTTATTCATCACGCAAATAGATTTTACATGGGCTCTATGCCATACAAAAACTACTATGAAGGTGGTAGATGCATGTTGTCAAGGTGCCCCTCTTAACTAAAGTGTACTGTGTAAGCAATGTCCTTCCATCTTAACATAAATGTACTTTGATATTTGTTTATGCCTGCTGCAGGGATGAAAAGTTTGCCATCATGCGAGAAAAGCACTCGGCATTAATGCGTCCAGTGGTTTTTGCCCTGGAGCACGTGTGCAGTATCACCGCAGCTCCAGTGGAAACTCCTCATGAGAAGTGGTTCCAACAGATGTATGGAGATGCCATCAACTCTGCCCTGGAGCGGCTGATAAACCCCCCCAGCCTTGCCTACCCTGCCAGCAGCTGGATGCCATTCAAACAGGTGTGGAGTAAAACTAATACACTGCATCATTAAGGCCAGGACACCCTATTGTAACTGCATGGATAATTAGGCCCGAGCTGGTAACAGGCCAAGAGGGCCTATTGTATCGGTTCATGTTATTAGGCTCAAGACAAAGTCAGTGGCCTGAGCGGGCGATGGGCTGGGACGACCTATTATTCTTTTCTCAGGGCCATTCTGTTATGCACTGAAATTCACTGATGCGTGTCCTTCCGCAGGTGCAAGGGGTGCGAGAGCCCCAACACTCAAAGGCTGCAGTTTTAATTAGCATTGGCATTAGATTTACTCCGATTTCTAACCAAATGTACCTCTTATTCTTTATTTTTTGTCTTCCACAGATAATGATAAGCCTGCAGCAGCGTGCGCAGAAGAGAGCCAGCTATTTGCTTCATTTGGATGAGATCAGTCCTCGCTTGGCCTCCATGAGCACAACAGAAATAGCACTGCCAGGGGAGGTGTCAGCGTCAGATGCTGTCACCATACAGAGTGTGGGCAACACCATTACTATACTGCCAACCAAGACTAAGCCAAAAAAACTCTTCTTCCTTGGTTCAGACGGGCACAACTACCCATATCTTTTCAAAGGTCAGTAAACGTGCAAAAAAAAAAAATGTGCAAAAATGTGTGAAGCACTATGCAAGTCCTCCTTTTGTTTGTGTGTATACAGTGGCATGGAAAAAGTATGTGAACCTTTTGGAATTGCATGGTTTTCTGCCTAAATTTGTCATCAAATGTGATCTTTATCTAAGTCAAAAGTATTGTCAAATATAATGTGTCTACAAATAATTACACACAAAAAATTCTAATCTTTCTTTCTTTAATGAGAACAACCAAAACAACTATTTTTTTGTGGAAAATTTAAGTGAACCCTTGAGTTGATGACCTCAAAAAAGCTAATTGCAGTCAGGTTTTAGCACACCTGTGTTAATTTTGTTGACAAAAACTATAAAGACTTCATAATGACTAAAACAATGACTAAATGGACTTTATTTAAGTTCAAAGATGGTTTGGATGGTATGTTTATTATTAGGGGCCAAGCACCGAAGGTGCGTAGACCCTATTGAAACCGTTAGATTTCTTATTATTATTATCCTGCAATGTAAGTCTATGGCAGCCCATAGAACCGTATGCTAAAAAGTTGTGAAATTTGGTACACTCATAGTGGACAGTGTCAGCTGTCATCCTAACAAATTTGAAGTGTCTACCTTAATCCCTCTAGCGCCACCAACTGTCCAAAGTTGGACTTATGTTTATGTTAATAACTTTTGAACCGTAAGGCCTAGAATTAAAATTCTTTTTTCCTCTGATTCCTTAGCTCATGACGATTCGATTGCACCCTATGACGTCATTTTCCGCCATGATAGTTTTTCCGCCATTTTGAATTTTCTAAAAAACGTACTTTTGCGAACTCCTCCTAGGCCGTAGCCCCGATTTTCACGAAAATTGAACCAGATCATCTTGAGACTATGCTGACTAAAAGTTATGAGAATAAAGTTGATTCTTCAAACCGTTGTTGAATACCGCAAATGAATTCGACTTAGTGCGCACAAAAATAAATGTTGGGGTATATCTCTGCAATGCTTTAACATATTCCAACCAAACTTAGTACGTGTTATGGCAACCATGATTTGAGGATACCTGCAGAATTTGGGCGCAGCGCCTCTTAGTGGTCAGGAGATATAAAAAAGTGAATTATTTGCTTATATCTTCTGAACGCTTTTGCCAAAAATCATAAAACTGGTCTCTTTAGATTCAGTGCGTCATGCCGAGTCCTGCAATACCAAATTTTCCCATATCGGCCATTTTGAGAGTCGGCCATTATGAATATTGTCAAAAAGTGCTATATTTTTTGAACGCATTGCCGCATCATTATGAAACTTGGTATGTGTCTTCGCATCAAGCCCTGAAGGTACTCAAAAGGTTTTGGAGCAGCGCCACCTTGTGGTCAAAAGTTATAACCACATTCACAAATATGCTAATAACTTTTGATTCCGTTACCTATTGTAAAACAAATGGTCTTAATGTGTTCACTGGATCAAGCCGAGAGCACAGATAACAAATATGTCCTATTCGCCAAACTTCCTGTTTGCCATGTTGTCTTTCTTTAAAAACCTACTTTTTGAACTCCTCCCACACCGTTTGTCCAATTTTTACCAAAATTGAATCATAACATCTTCAGACCATGCTGACAAAGAGTTATGAGAATTAAGTTGATTAGTCAAACCGTTTGCGAATACCGCGCAAATGAATTTGACTTAATGCGCTCAAAAATGAAAGTCAGGCTATATCTCTGCAATGCTTTAACATATTATAACCAAACTTAGTACTTGTTATGGCAACCATGACTCGAGTCTGCCTGCAGAGTTTGAGCACTCTAGTTGTTTCACACATCAGTTTGGTTACTGCGCTGTCTCTAGGTCGACCGTGATAAACCATTCAATCAAAGTGCTAAAGACCGTATTGATGATTTTTCAGCCATTTAGACTGAAGTCTTATTGAAATGTCTTTAACTGCTTACTGCCATTGGTCTGATGCTGCCGGCCATCAACACATTGAGTCTGCCTGCAGAGTTTGAGCACTCTAGTTGTTTCACACATCAGTTTGGTTACTGGTCGACCGTGATAAACCATTCAATCAAAGTGCTAAAGACCGTATTGATGATTTTTCAGCCATTTAGACTGAAGTCTTATTGAAATGTCTTTATATGCTTACTGCCGTTGGTCTGATGCTGCCGGCTATGTCGGCATGAGATTGAATGCCGGCCTAGTGCTTGGCCCCGTCATGGCTGCTTGCAGCTATATTTATTATTGTTATTGCACATATATTTATTTAAATTTAAAATAAGCTGTGAATGTGTGTTTTGCATCGCTTTGATACACATTAATCTCTTTGTTTATATTAAAATAGACAGCAAGATGTTTTTTACTATTGGTGTGGTTTTTCATTGATTGAAACTATTTTAAATAAAGGCAGTTGTGTTAAAATAAACAGTGTGAAATATCTTGGCACAATCAAATCTCAATTCTAAGAAAGTATAGTTTTGTCTGATACAGAAGGTCAAAATTTTTACCTCATGAAAAATCTTTTGATTTAAGTCGACTAAATCTATTTTATGTTCAGTCGATTCAAATTGTATGACATTTATTTGACTAAAACAAGACTAAAACTAAAAATTATTTCAGTCAAAAGACTAAGACTAAAACTAAATCAAAATTACCCTGTAGCACAACTTGAGTCTTGTTAAGATAAAATGTGTGTAGGTGTGGACTACAGCTAGTGATTAAAAACCCCTCAAACTTTTGGAGTTTTCTCTGCACAAGAAGTACACACTTATGTGAGCCATGCCTCGCCAAAAAGAACTTTCAGAAGAGCTACGATTAAGAATTGTTGCTTTTCATAAAGCTGGAAAGGGTTACAAAGTTATTTCAAAGACTAATCAACAAGAACGAGAACAATCAAACAATACAAATGGAGACACTTTGGAAGCATGCTGCATGCCTGAAGTTTGCAAAAGAGCACATTGACACTCCACGGCGGTATTGGCAAAATGTTTTGTGGACTGATGAAACTAAGATTGAACTATTTGTAAAAAAAAAAAAAACACACGGCGCTACAGCTGGCGTAGAAAGGGCACAGCATATTATCATAAAAAACTCATACTACTGTAAAGTATGGTGGAGGAAACATCATGATTTGGGCCTGCTTTTCTTCATCAGGGCTTGGCCAGCTTGCAATCATTGATGGAATGATTAATTCAAAAGTATATCTGACAATTCTTCAGGATAATGTGAGTATGTCTGTATGTCAGCTGAAACTGTGTAGCAGGTGGGTGATGCAAAACACCAGACCACCAGACCTCAAAACACCAGACCTCAAAACACCAGACCTCAAAACACCAGACCAAGTCCACAACAGAATGGCTTCAGAAAAGCAAAAGCCGCCTTGGAGTGACCAAGTCCAGACCATTTTAAGGCAAATTTATTCAGAAAACCATAAAATTCCAAAAGGGATATACTTTTTCTTGCGTATGTCTGGTCTGATCTAAAAATATTTATACCCCTGGCAAATTTTGAGTTGGTTACTTTTATTCAACCAGAAAGATTTTTTGATTGGAAATGACACAGGTGTTTTCCAGACATTAATTGTATAAGAAGCCCAACTTTTTTATTATTTTATTTACATTTGAACAAAAAGTGGCATGTCTAAAATTATTCAAAAATCAATAGATAAGCCTTTATTGGCTATTACAGCAATTGAATGCTTCCTATAATTGCTGACCAACTTTTTGCATGTCTCCAATGGGATATTTGTCCATTCATCTTTAGTGATAACCTCCAGCTCTTTCAGTTTGGAGGGTCTCCTTGCCATCAGCCTGATCTTTAGCTCGCTGGCTGTGCCACTGCAAAAGGTTAATGTTTTTGTCTGCTAACCATTTCTTCACTATTTCTTCACCACTTTAGCTGTGTGTTTTGGGTCGTTGTCGTGCAGTTTCTCTGCAGACTGCTTGATTTTGTTGTTGAGAATCTTGATGTATTGTTCCTTTTTCATTGTGCTGTTTAGGTTATATTGGTTTATATTAGGTAAAACACCTCCAAAGCTTTAGGTTCCCACCACCATGTTTGACAGTGGAGATGGTGTTCTTAGGGTGGTAGGCTTCTCCTTTTTTAAGCAAAATGAAGGATACATCATTGTGGTCAAACAATAAAATGTTTGTTTCATCTTACTATAAAACAAAAGACCAGAAGTTTTTGTCTTTGCCCAGATGAGCATATGCCAAGACCAAGCGGGTTTTTGCGTGCCTTATCTGAGGAAGTGGGGTCCTTCTTGGTCTGTGTCCGTGGTAACCCAGCAGTGTGCAGTGTCCATTGGACTGTCTGCCTTGAGACGTTGCCACCAGCAGTGTAAAACGTCTTGTATTTTTTAATAATACATTGCACTGTAAACTGGAACTTTTAGATAGGGCCTTATAGACCTGCTCTGACTTGTGAGCAGCCACTCTGTCTGTCAGAAATGTTTCACGCAGATGTTGTTAAGATGGAGGTGTTTTGTCCACCAGCAACTCGGGGGCTAAAGGTTCCAGATGATTTTACTGAAGGATGCTAACACCTCAAGAACAACGGCTCGAAAATATTATCGTCTGCCTTTTGAAAAAAATCTATCCCATTGACCCAATCTTGTGATTTTAATAGTTCACAAGATTGGGTCCCTGAATAGCACACCAAGGGGGTGCTATCCAGTGGGGGTCCTTAGGCAAGACCCTTCGCGCTACTGCCTACCTCATAAAAATGATGAGAGACAATAAATGCTATGAGAAGCCGGATCAGACGGCGACCGGCCAAACAAGGTCTGCGTCAGGTGTTGGGGAACCAGAGCAACTTGATGACAAATGGGCTACTGGAACAAGAAGAGGAACAAGAACAACAAGATGCGATAACAAGTCTCTGATGGAATGCTACTACTCCAGTAACCCTAGTCAGAGGGGTTACATGAAGAGGATGTGGGATGAATGGTTACTTCGAAACCCACAGTCCACGCTTACATCGAAGCAACTAGTAGCTCAGTGTTCCAACATCCACAAGCGGCAACTGCTATCACAACTTGAGATTGACGAGATACAACACAAAGTGCTACGGCAAGGGGGAGCCAGGACGAGAGGTCAGAGGGGAGCCAACAGGGGCTCCCCAACCAGAGATTGGGTACGAAGCCCCAACAAGTGCAATAACGTTGAACGAGGCAGCGACTGACCTGAAAGACAAGATAATTGCGAGGATGAATGAAAGGCAACCCCGACGCCAACTACAACGGCTAAGTGAAGTACCATCAGAAAGTCTCCTAGAAGATGTGAATGCAGCATTGAGTGTGATCCCTACCCCAACCATCACTGAAACCAATGAGCTGATTTACACCTCAGCAGCAGTGATCCTCGAGATGCTTGGCTATAAGAGCAACCATGGGAACCATGATAAACAATACCCACCATGGAAACAAAGGCTGGAGGCTAAAATCAAGAAGGCACGGAGAGAAGTGAGCCAACTGACAGAGGCCAAGAGAGGTGCAATGAGAAAACAAGTACCCAGTAGGTACAACCAGATGCCAATACCTGAAGCACTTAAAACTGCCAAACAAAGGCTCCAAGCCTTGGCCAGCCGCCTAAAGAGGTACACGAGAGAGAATGAAGCCAGAAGAATAAACCGGCTGTTCGCAACTCAACCTGCGAAAGTGTACGCTCAGTGGCAGGGTAAAAATAACAGCAGAGCCGACCCACCAAGGTTGGACACTGAACAATACTGGAAAAATATATGGGAGAGGGAGGCATCACACAACAGCGATGCACAGTGGCTGGTGGCTCTGAGAGAGGACCACAGCAACCTCCCTCAACAGAATCCAGTTACCATCACAGCGGCAGACATCCAAGAAAGAGTCTCAGGTATGAAAAACTGGACAGCACCGGGCCCTGACAGGATCCACACCTACTGGCTAAAGAAGTTCACTGCACTCCATGAGCGCCTTGCAGCACAAATGAACCAGCTGCTAAGGGATGGGACGCACCCTGAATGGCTTACCGAAGGGCGTACAATCCTGATCCTAAAGGATCCCACAAAGGGTACAGTCCCATCCAACTATCGGCCAATAACCTGTCTCTCCACAACATGGAAGCTCATGTCAGGCATCATCGCGGCTAAGATAAGTGGGCACATGGATCAATACATGAGCAAAGAACAGTCACCCAAGACTGCAGAACCCGACACACCAACCTGTGCACTGCCTGGATTGATTACAAGAAAGCAAATAGCACACAAATGGATCACTGAATGCTTGGAGATGTACAACATCAACAGAACTCTAAGAGACTTCATTGCAAACTCGATGAAGCTATGGAAAACCACCCTTGAGGCCAATGGCAAGCCACTTGCCCAAGTATCCATCAAATGTGGCATATACCAAGAAGATGCTCTGTCCCCACTGCTGTTCTGCATAGGTCTGAACCCCCTCAGCCAAATAATCAACAAGACTGGCTATGGATACCGACACAGGAACGGGGCCACCATCAGTCACCTCCTCTACATGGATGACATCAAGCTATACGCTAAGACAGCTCTGACATTGGGATGTCATTCGGGCTTGAGAAGTGTAGTCGAA
>JALDNG010000229.1:0-150000 GCA_024349245.1 Neodontobutis hainanensis | reverse complement strand
GATAACAAGGCTACAAGCTACGAGCTGAGTGAATAAACTTTTGTGGATCTATCATAGAACACAAACACAAACCACCACAACATACTCAACCTACACGCAAAAAGAAGAAAAGGGACTGAGCTTCTGGCATCACATAATTATATAGCCTCACGTGGGTAAGAGGGAGGTTACTAGTGACTTTGTCGATATTAGATTCTCAACCTGCGCAAAGATGATCATTTAGTCCTTAATGCACCGCCCCTTGGTGGCTGTAGCAAGCTGCTTTCTGAAGCTTTAGAAAAACTTGTATAAGGTCTTATTCACTCTGAATGTACATGGAAACCCAGTCAGTATTACATTTTTCAAATGCACAAGCCAATATTGATGTATCTGTCTGAGTGAGTTTTGTTTGCCAAAAAAATGCAGGGCTAACATTTAGAGACCGAAAGTGACAGAAAACCATTCACTCTCACATTCATTCGCAAGGGGCCCTATAGATTTGCCGATTAACCTATACATACATGTTTTTGGACGGCGGGAGGAAGCCGGAGTACCCGGAGAGAACCCACGGTAACACATGGAGGACATGCAGACTCCTCACAGAAAAATGGAAGAATGTTTGAATCAGCCGAGTTTTGAACTCACAACCTTTTTGCTGTGAGGCAGGAGTGCTAACCTCTATGTGCACCCAAAAAATAAATTCTATATGATTTTAGTTCTTTCCTTATCAAAAAAACTCTTGCTCATGACTGCATTTTGAGAATAAATCAACTGAAATGGGGGGACAATTTTAGTGGGATTCTTGCTTTAATATATAACCTTGTTTGTTAGGAAAGAGTCTCCGGGTGCCAGAGAAGGTCCCGTTTAGGATGACCCACAACATTGAGACAGCTCTGGGAGTAACTGGAGTTGAGGGCATCTTTAGGCTCTCGTGTGAACAGGTAAGTGTTTAAACATCTCCTGCTACACTAAAGTGGTTGAAGACTAGCTGTCATGGTGTTGTGTGCTTTAGGTGGTTCAGATGATGCGTCGTGGCAGAGAGACCCTGCTGACCCTGCTGGAGGCGTTTGTCTATGATCCTCTGGTGGACTGGACGGCTGGGGGGGAAGTTGGCTTTGCTGGTGCTGTGTACGGAGGAGGAGGCCAGCAGGCTGAGAGCAAGCAGAGTAAACGAGAGATGGAAAGAGACATCACTCGCTCATTGTTTTCTTCACGAGTGGCTGAAATAAAGGTGCCCTCTTTATTTTATTTTATTTTATTTTCTTAGACCGAGGGACTTGTGAACTGATGACTCGGACTCATAAAGTGATTTTTGAACCTGCCCTGACTACAACCTAAACAGAAAATTATAAAAATTATATCTTGGAATAAAAATATATTAAAATGGGACGCTGTTACTAAGATGGTAGAGCTGTTGTCCTATAACTGGAAGGTTGGCAGATCAATTCCTGCTCTCCCTGATTCATACTGTTGTTGTGTCCTTGGGTGAGACACTTCACCAACCTGTGTATGAATGTGTGTGATTGTAAAGGTGAGCCCCCTCTCTGTCTGTCCCAGAGTGAGTGTGTGCGAGTGTGTGTGAATGGGGTAAATGGAAGCATCATGTTAAATGCTTTGGGTGCCCAAGAAGGTTACAATAAAAGCGCTATTTAAATGCACACCATTTTACTATTTAAAAGAAAACAAAATGAACAAACTAATTACCTTTTTTATGTGTTTTAAAGGTTAACTGGTTTAAAAACCGTGATGAGATGCTGGCAGTGTTTCCACAAATGGAAGTGGCAGTAGAGGAGTATTTGATCTTACAGGAACTCTTGTGTAAGGGAGAAAAACTACAAGTCAAACTGCAGGAAGAAATGGCCTTCCTTGATGGAGCAGAAAACCATCCTGATCACCTTATCCTAACACTGGAGCAAAGGTCAGATATACAGAATATATGTGAGTGTTTGTATGCCACAGTTTGGTAATTGGCAGGTTTTTATTTTTAATCTCATCTGTATGGTCTAAAAAACACAAACAGCTTCTTAAGCTTTGCTTCTTGTTGTACTTGGAAATTGAAATCCTAGCAACCACTCTATATTTTAAGAGTACTGTTTAAGGACAATATGGCTTTATGAGGTCAGTCAGAGGGCCCTCTAACAATGGCCCTGCCATTAAGGGTCTTTAAAGAATGAATTCCGACTTTGTTCCTAACATTTTTGGTGTCAGCTGTTTCTAGAAAAACACCATAAAGAGGCCAGATAAAGACCATGAAGATGAAATATGACTTAATTGAAATGCTACAATTTGTTTGCAGGTACTCTGAACATAATCAGCTTCAGTCACGCCAGAGAACTGTGCAGGATGCCATTCAGTCCAAGCTTTCTGACTTGGAGCAGTGTATCACCCAGTACCAAGCAGCATTTTCCAATCTGGAAGCAACCCAGATGGCCAGCCTGCTGCAAGACATCAGCAGTCCCATAGATCTGGGTATTTTTTTTCTGGAAGTGATTTGGCAAAATCACAGTAACATAAGTGTTGGTGATGGTATAGTGGGTAACCTTCTGTTTGTCTACTGTTTATCAGGTCCACCTAGTTATGTTCCAGCGACAGCTTTCCTCCAGAATGCTGGTCAAGCTCACTTGATTAGCCAGTGTGAAAGCCTAGAAGCTGAGCTGAGCTCTCTGTTGCAGCAGCGCCGAGGAGCCCTTCGCAGCTGCCTTGAGCAGCTGCATAGCTATGCTACTGTAGGCCTGCTGTACCCACAGATTACTTTACTGCACCATCGTGCCTACCAGTGGAAGTCCTGGTTAGAGGAACTGTTGAGAGAGATGACAGTTGACCGCTGCCAGCAAATCTATCTACAGTAAGTAAACAGCAATTAGCTTTTCTTTTAGTTTGTTGGAATCCATGTGTTAGTACTAAGGGTGGTCTCATCGGCAGCCAATCATGATAGGCTGATCATTGCTAAAAGGAGATCAGCTAGAAGTGATGATCAGCAAGGCCAATTAATTCACTCAAAATGCACAAAACCTTTAATTCTCTCTGGTTTGAAGGTTTGCTGAAATGTTTAGGACAGTAAACTGCTGTTTGCTACATTTGTCATGAGGAGTTTTCAAAGCTGTACTGAGACCAAGAGGAATGGCTCAGCAGCTCAAACACCACCTGTTAGGCAAAGACAATAAGAAACAAAAGAAAAGTGTCTAAATAAAGTTACTGTTAGCATTTGATGAAATATTATAGATGAGGAAAGCAACATACCATCTCCCAGAAATACATAAATCCTCATTTTTTTGAAAGAGAAACAACATGGCGTCAATGCCTAATTAGCTTGTTTCATTTAACGCCAGTCAGTCAGTGCCTATTATTTGTCCTAAGCCTAACGTAAAGTACAGCTAAGTACTGATTGACTTCAAGCAATATTGGTGTGTAACTGTAATTTAGTTAATTATTTTTTTGTTTCTTGGGAGTTTGTTGCCTGTGGTTATTGTGATAACAACTGAGTTCTTCGTGGTTAAAAAACTAAGAAATTATTAAAACATTGCCAGTTGATTACCTCTTAGTTTTACCTTCTCACAATTTTAATATTTATGATTATTAATAGTCAACAATAAATAGACCGTATGATTGGTGATTGGCCTCAAAAATTCCAATCGGAGCAGCCTCAGTTAGTGGACACTCAAATGTTCTATATTACACACTATTGGGTCAATCAACATTGTGTGAGCTAGTTTTAATTCAGCTGTACATATAAATAACTATATATTGTGTAGTATGTGCAAAATGCTAAGTAATTTAGCTTTGCATGAATGGCCCACTTGTCCTAATGATCCTTTTGTCTACAGATATGAGGTGCTGTTTGCACCCCAGCCTCCTGCACCTTCCTGTCAGTTTCTGTCAAAAGTGGAGCTGACCTTACAGCATCAAGTGGCTGATGCAAATGAGTGTGTCATGCATCAAGCAGAACGACTGAAGAGCGAAGGAACCACTGCAGCAGACTGTGAGGAGCAGCTGCAGGAGATAGAACGCTGTATTGCAGTGTTTCTTCAAGAAAATGGAGATGCAGGCTATCTTAGCCTGTCGGGAATCATCACCTCTGCCCTGTGCACACTGTGCAGGTTATTTAACAAATTCAGATTTATGGAAGCAAAAGGTTATGTACTTAACCCAGTCTTTAATATAGGAATCAGAAGACTGTAGAGTGAATTCTTTTGCAGTTTTCCTACATAAATAAGGCTTTTTAATTCATGAAGGAATTATTGTATTGCATATCTAAGTTGTTATTATGATTAGAGGATGGCTACATTGAAGGGAATTGAAAATTGAAGAAAGTACACTTTAATGTCCCAATGGAAGGGAAGATAACAGTACTGCACTTTATTTTCACACCCTTCATACTTCATTTGAAGATGACTGGTGGTAAATGTGGTAAATGTTTGATTTGAAGGCGAAACCTGGTGATGGAGGGTGCTGCAGCCAGTGCTGGGGAGCAGTTGGTGGACCTGACGTCGCGGGATGGTGCTTGGTTCCTGGAGGAGCTTTGTAGTATGATGGGCAATGTCAGTGCTCTGACAACACTGTTGCAGTGTTGCCCACCGCTTCCACATGACCTTGAGCTGCCAGCACCCTCAGTCACGACCCAGACTGTTTATTTGGCCAACGCTGTATACACATGCTTACAGGTAGGTACCTCAGAGAACACGCTCGACTCACTGTTTTCAATCAGAAGCATCTTTTTTTTTATGTATTTTGTGTATTTTATTGTGAATTTGCATTCTGTGTGTTCATTGTAGGAATTGAACAACAACTTTCATCAGATCATCTTTCCAGAGTCTTTGCGCTGTATAATAAAAGGAGAGCCCACCCTGGAGTCCATGTTAGCAGAGCTGGAGCAGCTGGTGGAGCACACTTCTGATGGCATTGGCCTACAGGATCTGATTGATAATCTACAAGGTACTCCTGGAATGGAACATGATGGGCACCACCACTGCCTACACGTTAGCAGGTAACTGATGGTCACTCAACCAATGCTGAAAAATGGCAAACCTGTCTTAAATGAATTGAAATATGATTTTGTCCAGGCTGCTACGTGCTCAATACACTGAGCTAATTCAGCCTCGCAACATAGATGGAGCTGCTCAGGACACACCAAAGATGTCTGCTGGCCAGATGTTGTTGGTGGCTTTCGATGGAATGTTTACGCAGTTGGAAAATGCTTTTGGCCAGCTTACTGAGAAGGTAAGGAAAAACTAAATATGCATTTTAAGTATCTAACATTTAATGATAGTTGTTCAGGCCATATCAAATTTAATTAGAAATAATTAATTGGGTCTCAGGCCCATTGTTATTGTTAGGATAGGCTCCAGTCACCCGCAATCCCCAACGGGACTAAGCGGTAGAAAATTAATGCAAAAAAACAAAAGCTTTTTTATTCCCATCTAAGACACAGCTTGTATCAAACACATATTTTTTATTTTTTCTATTTAACTTTTATTTAACCAGGAAAGTCCCATTGTGATTAAAAAACTCTTTTTCAAGGGAGTCCTGGCCAAGAGACAACAACATTTATACAATAATAAACATACAAAGAAACATTAAAATGACACAGGTTATCAAAAACAATTGCACATTATTGACCCAGTTTCAATTGCTTTCAGCTTAGGTTCAATAAAGCAGAACCAAACACTGGACCTTGTCCAAGGGTGCGTTTGGTGCGGTTCCAATGGAGTCTGGTGCAGTTAGTGTTAGTGCGGTTCACTTGGATAAATGACGAACTTCAGTGCCACCAAACATGCACACCAAGACCCTTTCAGATTAGAGGTCTCAGCGCTCTTCCAAGAGAACTCTGGTTAGGTTTGATTCAAGTGGGAACCTCACGCAGACCATAGATAAGCTCAAATAGGAAGACCCTCATAAATTGAACACAAAAACATTTCTTAATGCTTAGTTTCCTCGCGGTTGGAAATGAAAATGAGCCATAAGAATATTATTGAAATAAATAAAATGAGAAGAGATCAAATCAAAAAAGCACTGAGAAGCTAAAATGTTATAACATGCCATATTAGCATATTAGCAGCCCAATCTAGTGTTTTCTTAAAAAAAAAAATCATGTTTTTACGTTTGGTGCAGTTTAAAATGCAGCTGTAAATGCTGGGCAGACCAGGAACTTTAGCTAAGTGGCTTGTTTTCTGTTTTGTTGTGAGCCAATTACAAATGTGACCACACCCTAACTCAAGTCTCAAGCCATAAGTCCAAGTCTTTTGACCACTACCCAAAGTCCAAGTCTTTTATTCACAAGTCTAAGTCTAGCCTCTTTCCATGTGTTACTTAATGTGAGAACTTAAAGCAAGTCTTATGTTAACATTACTGTATGTATCATCAAACATATTTTAATTTATTTTAAAATAGTAAGATAGTATTTTCCTTATAAAGATTTGGTGGTGCTGAGCACATGTGTCTGGCAGGTGTCACCAAAATACATTTTTATTGAATTTTGCATAAAGTAATTTAGAAACCCAATAATGACAACATTTTTGAGTGACCTTGACCTATCCAATCGATAATGCAAATTTCCCATAATACAGAATTTGAGCATATTGGCAGGTTGGAAAGGGTAAATATTCTGACTTATGATCAGTTGTGCCTTGTTAAGAGAATGTTGTTGAGTGCTGTTCTAAAATCCAAAGGTTGTTGAACTTTGTAATCATTAGACTTCTACTTTTTTATGTTTTGCCATTCTATTATTAAGGTAATGGGTTCACATGAAGTGTTTTAGAAAGATTTATATTGGTCTCAAATGTTTACAGTTTAACATATTATGCATTATAAACTTTCATGATTGTTTTTTATTTTATTTTCTCAATTTGCCAGTTGGGTAACTTATAGAACGTAAAACCATTATTCCATTTTTTTAACCCTTTTTTTTTTTTGCTATTCTAATTCTTTTTAGTTAAGTTCTCTAGAGGTGCCATCTGCCTGGAGGAAAGTTGATGTGTTAAAAGAGGCTCGGGCTGCACAGCTCCATTTTTTTGACAGCCTGTCTCAGCGTCAGCTCATGGACGAGATCTTCTTCCTCAAGAGGCTGCAAACCATCAGAAATTTCTTTAGATTTTGTAGCACCTTTGCTCAGGTTCTGTCAGGTAAGGCTTTGTAAACACAAGCGCTGCAACCATGAGTTAGCATAATAGTATTTTGTAGGTCAGGGTACTTCTTTAGGTACTAATATTAATTTACATCACCTCCCACAACAATACACTTTTACCGTAACTGTTTTCTGCAGAAAATGTGCGAGTGAATGGTGAGCATGTGGTATGTGTTTGTCTGTAGTGATTATGCAGTAGGAGTGTATAGAAATTTAGAATGATATTATAGCCTATTTAATATCAAATTGAGGGGCACCATCTGAACATGGGCTTAACATAAACAGAAAAACAACCGTACAACGGACGTTTTATTAAAGATTACACAAATTTTAATAATGATAATATGATATGAAAAGGGGAGCACAGTTATGGGAAAAGGATAAGGACAAAGGGAACACAGTAATGGGTAAAAGAAAGAACAATAACACTAATCAACCAGAACTAACTGATAAAGGATTGTGAAACACGGTAAGTTTGGTTATTCTAATAGCCTATTGAGCTTAAACTAAGGGACATTAAATAATAATAATAATAATAATCATCTTTATTTTTTATATAGCACTTTTCCAACCTACATTTAGGCATTTACCAGTGTTACAAAACTTCACTGGAGACAATGTAGGTTAAGTGTCTTGCCCAAGGACACAACAGCAGTAAGCAGGGGAGAGCGGGATGTTATGATGTTTTGGGATGTTTCGAGCGGGGATTGAACCGCCCACCCGCCGGTCGAAGGACGGCCGCTCTATCCACTGAGCTACTGCCGCCCTAAAGGGAAAAGGAGATTATGGTTGTAGAGGCCTGGACTTTAGACAGTGTACAGGTTATAACGCCAGCTCTTATGTGTCACGTGCAAACTCACTCTATTTGGTAGTTTGACTGGTACCGGCGAGGTCCTTGCGACAAAGGGGTTCTTCAAAACTGTGGCGCGCCCTGCAGGTGGTTTGGTTCCGATACGATAAGAGGGCTGCAATGTGCACCCTGCTTCCAGATGGGGTTGCTGTACAGCTGTGCAGAGGAGGAGGCGTCCTGTTAGTGTCAGACTCCAACAAGCGGATAAAATTTAAGTCTTTAAAAAGTTATTACTGGACCACTGGAAAGGGTCTGGGAAGTTGTTTTTCTTTGGTTTCAACTTTCTTCTGCGAGCGCTTGGTTTGGTCAAGCAGGTTTGTCTTTAGCAGGCAAATGTTACAAAATAAAATACAAAAATAACATGACAGTAATTTTGAACAGCTGATCAAGGAGAAGACGATCAAAAATCTATAAGCGTAACTTAAAAAAGTAAGTTCATAGGAACTTAGAGCAAGAGAAAAATGCACGTTTGGCACGAGGTATCAAAACTTAGGAAAGCAAAGTACGTCTTGGACTTAGGTGAACACGAGAAGAACTAAGAAGAGAAGAAGTGAGGACCAGAGAGTAGAGACTTTAAGCGAGAAAAGAGATGGCCTCGGGCCAACAGGCAGTTTTATCAACTTTGGCCTTATAAACTTTCTTCACAAGAAGGGTTTGGTTTTTGAATGAAATGGCTAAACTAAACTAAAACATTCATTGTTTCACAATGACATAGTTCTTAGTTTTTCAGAAACTTCATTTTTTCTTTTATTCATTTAGCTGACGCTTTTATCCAAAGCGACTTGCATTGAGCTATTAATTACCAGTGTTAGAGACACTGAAGGCAAGCTGGGTTAAGTGTCTTGCCCAAGGACATAACAGTATGAACTGTGGGGAGACTAGTAATCAACCCGCCTACCTTCCGGTTGAAGGACAACCACTCTACCACTGAGCCACTGCCCCACTTAACTTATGACCACACAAAACACTTATACTGTAGAATCAATATTTTAAATAAATAAATATTTTATTAAACTGCAAGCTGTAAAAATTAAGAAAATAAGTAATTTTATCTTGGTCAGGAATCAGCATCCTGTAAGGGACAGTGTTTTCTTTATTTGAATAGAAAGAAATCTCTTTGAATCCAGAGTCCTTTGTCTATTCAGTCACTAGATGGCAGCTTGTGATCATCTAGAAGGCTCAGGGGCTTCTATGATTAAACACATTCCTGAGTCAGTCACCAACTTGGGGAGGGAAGGTCCTATGAAGTTGAATACACAACCGTATCTCAAAGAGTTACGACTGTCTGACAGTTGCGTTAATGGTGGCCGCCTGGCAGTAAATTACCTTTGATCTGGCTCAGGGTACGAACCAGATCTCACCTTGGTGTAAAAACAGAGTCGTTAATTGGGTCTTCTCAAGGTTTCCTGAGTCTGAAACTAAATACTCTGAACATCTGGAAATTATCAAAGAGACAAATGATTAATCTGTGTGTAAGTCTGTGACTGATCCTTGGTCACTATATGTTTTTGGACCTTGATGGACCACTGTACAAAATGTTGTTTTGTACAGTGTCCATTTGCTGGTTATTTGTCTTGTAAAAGCCTTTGGACTTTATAAAATTGAATTGAAAAGTAATAAAAATGTTGTTTTTTTTTTTATTTGAGTGAAAATATTTTTTCCCATAAAGTATGTTGTAAAAGCAGTAATTTATGTAAAGAATAAATTGCTACATGTTGTGTGCACCTTTTTAGAGTGCTTTTTATTTTATTGAAAACCGTAAGCAAGAAGCTGTCTTTTCCTGAGCTGGCGCACTCGTTCTTAGCCTATGCATGTCTTGTAAACAGTGAAGCATGGCTACGGAAAATCCATCCCGCAAGGTGGTCATACCCTCATCTCGCTGCTACTGCATACAGGGCAAAACAGCCAGAAAGAAGCAATATGCAGAAGAGACTAAAGGAGATCTAGAATGCTCATAAATATTTGTCGAGTGTAGGTATAAGAGAGACGTGCATGTGAAGTTGGGAAAAAGGGAGGGTTTGTGAGAGTGAGGAGTAACTTGGGAGGACGGGCTAACCGTTTCAACTGAGCCAACTGCCTCTATTATGGTTTAAGAAAGTTTGAAATCAGGTAAAGCACCTTTTAAAGGTGTGTGTTTTCTTGTGGTACATATGAGTCTACATAAATAAATCTCACTCAGTAAATATTTTCTTATTTTCTCATTGAGGAAATTCACTGTCCAGCATATTTTGATGTTACTAGGGTTGCCCCTAGCTGTATTATTTGCCCTATTTTATAGCATTTGAAGAGCTATGGTGCCATGCAGGGGTATTGTGTTGTATTTGAACAAACCAACAAAGTGTCAACACTTTAGTTCATAAATGCCCTAAGGTTTTGTTTGCCTTGAGCAGCAGCTGGACTCTCAAACTCAAACTAAAATCCATCTTGTCCTGCTTTGTGTCGATTTCACTCGATACACAACTCTGTTACAGATGGGCTTCGCCAGTGTTTTCACTCCTCAACACCGAAACAAAAACTCTATAAACTCTATACAGCAGCCACAACAATGCTGCTGCACTCACGTGTAAACTGTGAAGCTGGCATCCTCTATGAAATCAGTTAGGTCATAGACACAACATACACACACAACCAACATCTCTGCTAAAGAGGGGGTACCAGAAGTAGCAAAAGATAACCCACCCGCTTCTGGTCTGCTACATCATTCAGGCCTTTTTGGATGTCTCTGTGAATGTGGATCATATTGTCACATTATTGACAAATTGTCAGCAGCATAACTGTTGTTTTTTTGTCCAGCATTGTTGTGTAAAGTATTGTTCAAAATATTTGCAGTACATTGTGACTAACCAGAATAATCCAGGTTTTTAGTATATTTTTTATTAAGTGGCAAACAAGCTACCAGAAGGTGCAGTAGATTCTCAGAAAACAAACAAGACCAAGCATTCATGATATGCACGCTCTTAAGGCTGTGCAATTGGGCAATTAGTTTCAATTAGTTGAAAGGGGTGTGTTCAAGGAAAATAGCAGTGTTTTTTCAGTTATTTTTTAATTCAGTCACTGAGGTCATCATTTTTGTAAAAAAAACAGGTGTGAACCAGGTAGCAGCACTTGTTTCCTCACACTGAGGAAAAAGGGTTGTTTAAGACATTTTTAGCCTGGTATGCTAAAATGATCTCCAATGTCTTAATGGAGAGCAAAACCTAAGCGTAGTGGAAGAAAACGCAAGACAACCATCAAAATGGATCAAAGAATAACCAGAATGGCAAAGGCTCGGCCAATGATCAGCTCAAGGATGATCAATGCATAAACAAACGTAATAATCAAAAATTCATTTGAGAAGCTGTGGGGTGATACCAAAAATGCAGTTTCTGAAGCAAGAACAAGAAAAAATTATTTACTGTGGAATGTTAAAGAATCCTGGCGTGAAATACCGCATGCCACACAGCTGTGGTCATATAACTAAATCTCTGGCATTAATGTCCGTGCTATTTGCAACATCCATCCGCAACATCTACCGCTTTTCCGGGGCCGGGTCACGGGGGCAGTCTATGCAGAGACGCCCAAACTTCCCCCTCCCCAGACACTTCCTCTAGCTCTTCCGGGGGGATATTGAGGTGTTCCCAGGCCAGCCGAGAGACATAGTCCATCCAGCGTGTCCTAGGTCTGCCCCGGGGTCTCCTCCCGGGTGGACATGCCCAGAACACCTCCCTAGGGAAACAGATGCCTGAGCCACCTCGGCTTTGCGCTCCTCCTGAGTGACCGAGCTCCTAAACCTATCTCTAAGGGAGCACCCTGCTACTCTGCGGAGAAAGCTCATTTCGGCTGCCTGTATCTGGAATCTTGTTCTTTCGGCCATGACCCAAAGCTTATGACCATAGGTGAGAGTAGGAACGTAGATTGACAGGTAAATCGAGAGCTTGCAGCTCAGTTCCTTCTTCATCACGACAGACCCGTACAGTGACCGCATTGCTGCGGAAGCTGCACAGATCCGTCCGTCAATCTCGCGCTCCTTGGCAAAGGGCCCCTGACCCGTTACTCCCATAGCACCCCCCACAGGGTGCCACGAGAGACACAGTCAAATGCCTTCTCCAGATCCACAAAACACATGTGGACTGCTTGGGCAAACTCCCGTAAACCCTCCAGCACCCTGTAGAGGGTAGAGCTGGTCCAGTTTTCCACGACCGCATTCTCCTCTCCAGTACCCTGGCATAGACTTTTCTGGGGAGGCTGAGGAGAATAACCCCTCTGTAGTTTGAACACACAATCCAGTCCCCCTTCTTGAAAAGAGGGACCACCACCCTGGTCTGCCAGTCCAGAGGTACTGTCCCCAACAGCCACGCGATGTTGCAGAGGTGTGTCAACCAAGACAGCCCCACAACATCCAGAGACTTGAGGTACTCGGGGCATATCTCATCCACCCCCGCTGCCTTCCCACTGAGGAGCTTCACAACAATCTCAGTGTTTGCAGCAGGCCTTATATAAAAGCTTTTGTTGTCTTTAACCTGTGTAGGGCTGCAACAACTAATTGGATTAGTTTATTCGAATTGATTAATAAATACATTGTCATTTGTATATGCTCTATCCACCAATCCTGTGACATACTTTTAAGTTGGTCTGGTTTAGAGTTTGTAATCTGTGTGAAATGTTTTTTTTGTTTGTTTGTTTTTTTGTTTTTTCTTGTATAAATTTTAAACGGGACCAATGAAACATGGTTTTGAAGCACTTGTCTTTGTTAGTCCATCAGGTCCTCATGCATTTACACCCACTTAACAATCTGATTTTTAATTGTTTAATTGAAAAATTAATCCTCAGATGAATCGAATATAGATATAAATAATGTAATATAATAATAATGATAATAATAAATTAGTTGCAGCCCTAAGCCTGTGTGGGTTACTTTTGCAGTGTGTGACAAAAATAATCATTTTCTTTGATGTGTTTAGGTACTTATACATCCTCTGAAGTGTTTTCTTCAAATGGACCTGCAGGTTTGGGAAACCAATTGCTCCACCGTCCAAGTACGGCAGCTCCAAACATAGCTGTGGTTAGTGAGGAACAGATGATCCGTCCTATCAAGGCATTCATTGCAGAGTTTGTTCGTGAAATGCTGATGGGTCTGCCCAGTCAGGCACTAGGACTGGCCCTCTGCAGCATGATATCTGCACTAGGCCTTGACATTGTCACCCATGTTGAAGCCAAAGACTTTGGTGCAGAAAGCAAGGTATAGGTTTTGTGTAAGATATATGAAATGGGTTATGACACTTTTGCAGTGTTAGCTCAGTATTAAAGCCAAACCAATATTAAAGCACAGTGGATTTTGATGGTAGGTTGGTCTCTCCTAACCCCTTAGGTGTCTCTGGAGGAGGTTTGTAAAACAGCAGTAGAGCATATCCTGGCTTCAGGCCAAGTCTCTCAGCTTCTCCTGAACAGAGCCACGGTACTGGCCTCCTCGTTTGACACGGCTTGGAAGAAAGTGGACCTGCTAAGAAGACTGGACACCAACTTGGAGATGGCCAAAGCCAATGTACAGCGGAGCCAGCTGCATATGGCCGTGTTCCAGGTAGACAGCAGTGGGGATAGACAATTGTTATGTGGTTCTTTGTTTAAATCTTGGACAATAGGTTTTACATGAGGTGTAATAAGTACCTGCTACCAGGGAAGAAGCTATAAAGTTTTTCTTCCATTTAAATGGAAAGAAAAACATTCATTGGCAGATGTCTTAAGTTTTTGTTAGAAAAGAGATGGCAGTTATTTGTGTACACTTGTGAAATATAATTTTATAATAATATAATATAAATTAAATAATATAATATAAATAAATAAATATAATATTTTTCTGAAGAATCTATGTCTTAATGTCCTAACCTGTTCCAGTGGCAGCATGAAGATGTTCTAGGACCCAGCAATCAGCCGCTGAGTGTTGGCATTCCTCCACGCGCTGTTATTCTCAACAACATGAAGAAGAAACTGTACAAGCTCAGTCAGGAAGAGGGTGCTATTGTCACTGTTCAGGTTAGCCTGTTGAATGGGAAACAGCACTTTGTTTTTGAAAACATTTTTCAGAAATAGTAAAAAAGAAAATGATTAAAATATTAATACAGCGCAAGGCTGTAAGAAAAAAATTGAAAACCATGTGAAAAAGTAATATCCCCCAAAAAATTTGGTGTGCCAGTACTCCAGTCCTATTGGAATGGCCATGTATACAGTGTAACATTTTTTTTGTTCTCAGGAAAAATTGGTATCACTGGAGGCTAGCATCGAGCAGCGTCTGAAGTGGGCCGGTGGAGCCAACCCCGCACTGGCCCCTGTCCTGCAGGACTTTGAAATGACAATCAGGGAGCGGCGGGCCATGGTGGCCAGAGAAAACCAGCGCTCCAGTCAGGTAAATACAGAGCCCTCTACTTTATTATTTATTATTGACAGATCCACAAGTTTCTCATGGCCTATTTCAGGTGACTTTTTTATGCTCGACCATCCTGAACTTTGAGGGTCTTCGGACCCGTTGCCCAGAGGCCCTGAGCATGGACACAACACTGTTTGAGCTTTTGAAGCGCTGCCAGCAGACTTGTTCCTATGCTGCTCAATTCAGGAGTACAGTGTCCCCTCTGGAGCTCCAGCTTCTTCACAGACTGGTAAGTGTTCAACCTGATGCATACCCACAATTCTGTCTGCCATGATATTTGGGACTGTGCTCAGTATACTCATAGCCTGTGTGATTTGGGGAAACTTCAGAAATAGCATTCATAATAGGTGGGGTTTAAATAAAAATATGGCGTGCAGGATTGCATGTCGTTTCTTTTTGGTGCTTTCAGGTTTAGGGGTCTCAAAATGCTTGTTCATGATTCCTGTTCCTAGCCGCTGTTTCTTAACTTTTGTGAGCCATGTCATGAGGTCAACAGTAAGACGTTATTGATAAAGGAAAGGAACTTCAACACAGAAAAAACTCACTGACAGTAACATTTCCAACAGCTGTAATCCACCCAAAATCCTGGTCTGGTCCTGGTCTGGCCAAATAATTTACCAAAGCCACATCCTTTTCAGCTGTCAGTGGGCATTTCTGCATTATATATTATTGGGACTTAAAACACTGTCTTTTATTCATTAATTCTACATTCACACATTGGTGGTGGTAAGCTACCTCTGTAGCTACCTCACTCATCAATACTGTGGCTTTGAAGGGTTAAGTTGCTTGACATGCTACATGCAGACTTAATTCTTTTTTTTTTTTTTTTACCTATGTGATTTTCTAAGAGTTATTTTGTGAAGACTACTCAAAAGTAGATTAGCTGCTTTTCTAAGTAAAAAGTTTTATATCAGTATTGGCAATAATGACCCCTGTTTTGGATCAATACCAAATTTTGCAGTATCGCAAAACTGGCATGAATAGCAGTGGTGCTGCTATTCACTGGCATGAATAGCAGCAGTGGTGCTGCTATTCATGCCAGTGAGGAGGGAATGTTGTGAAATGAGTGCTCAAGCCTTTTTTATTCAATGTACAATGTATTCATTATTTCTCCAGAAATTTTGCAGAAAACCGATGCAGTTCATATGTCTGGTTCAGTTAGTGAAGTTTGAGCACTTGTGGGCTTGTTTTGCTTCAGTCCCCAAGCTCTAAAACTGGGGCAGTGATAAAAGTAAATGGAAAAGGATTGGAAACTTTTAGATTGATCTTCCTTACCTGCTTTTTCTCAAACAGATTACTTACTACTAGCACTACTTTACAACCTGTTGTTTTAGAGCCCTGTGCTGGACCTTCCCATCGGAAGCCCTGATTGGCTGAGCTGTGCCCGAAGGCAACTGGAAGAAGAGCTAAATGATGAGCAGAGGAAACAAGAGGATTGTGAGAGACAGCTGGAGTCCTGTGGAGAAACTCTGCAGCTTTTAGTTGACTCCATTAAGACCAGTTTATCAAACCACAATCGCCAACTGGGTGATGTTAAGCACCTGCTTAGAGCCATGGCTAAGGTCTGTATTCTCCATCTTGAACATATTTGTTAATTTGGTGTTAGCATGGTTACACTTGTGGTGTGAAATTCAGATAAAGATTTAACCTTGTGTTGTGAAACTGATGTGCTTTGTCAGGATGAAGAAGCGGCCCTATCTGACGGTGAGGAGGTGGCCTACGAGGGCAGCGTACGTCTCTTTTTGCTGGAGTACAAGGCGTGGCAGGAAAACATGCAGCTGGCCCTGTTGACTGTGGTTCAGGCCAGTGGGCAGCCTCGCAGCCAGGAGCAGCTGGAGCTCCTGGAGGAGGTTCCTGCTACGCTCAAAGAGCTGTACTCTCAGACCCAGAGGTAAAGCACTGACAGACTTTTGTCCCTTCTCTCTGTAAACATAGTAATTAACTTGTGTGTGTTTTTGCAGCATGTACAATGACCTGGTGGGCTTTGCCTCTCCCTTGGTCACCGACAGGGACACAGGCTGTACCAGTCCTGTTAGTGCAGCGCACACCACATTTGCAACAGGTAGGACATGAAACATTTACTCAGGGCTTCAACTCATTTCATAAACGTGATATTTTTGTATTTTTCTGTAAATTATAAAGGTTATTGGCAGTTATTGGTAGTAGTATTTATTCATTTGGAACTGCCTAAAGAATTTCGTTTCCCAGTTTTACTGTGAAATATTAATAAAAACTCACAGGAAGTGAATATTTTGTTAATATTATAACAACAATCATTGGAACATGTAAAAACCAAACCGTTGAAAGTGAAGTTCAAACAGTACAAAGGTTATGCTCCAGACGCACAGCGCTCCCGTCACCAGCTCACCATGAAGAATACACTGTAAATGTTCTCAAAACAGATTTCCATGCACTTGTTACTAGGGTCCCTGAAGGATTGAGTCCAGGTGTGAAAGTTGGGAGGGGAGATTTTGTTCATATAACCAGCTCACACGGCTATGATAGACATACTGTGTGGATCATAATCGATGTGTCAGAGTGGATTTACATGTACAGTATTGTTCAAAATAATAGCAGTACAATGTGACCAGAACTAACCAGAATAATCCAGTTTTTTGTATAGTTTTTATTGCTAAGTGGCAAACAAATGACCAGTAGGTGCAGTAGAGCTGGGTAGAGCGGTCGTCCTTCAACCGGAAGGTAGGTGGTTCGATTCTCACTCTCCCCACAGCTCATACTGTTATTGTGTCCTTGGGCAAGACACTTAACCCACCCACCGTGGCTGTAATTAATTAATTAATTGATTAAAAAGTTGATTGGAGTAGGGAAAACCTATAAAGAGGTGCAAAAAATTATAGGCTGTTCAGCTAAAATGATCTTCAAGGTCTTAAAATATAGAGCTAAACCAGAAAGACGTGGTAGAAAACAGAAGACAACCGTCAAAATGGATCAAAGAATAACCAGAACGGCAAAGGCTCAGCCAATGATCACCAGGATGATCAAAGACAGTCTGGAGTTACTTGTAAGTACTGTAACAGTTAGAAGATGTCTGTGTAAAGCTAATCTATTTTCAAGAATCCCTTGCAAAGTCCCTCTGTTTATAAACAAAATAAATAAAAATAAAAAGGCATGTGCAGAAGAGGTTACAATTTGCCAAAGAATACTTCAACTTGCCTAAAGAGAAATGGAGGAACATTTTGTGGATTGATGAGAGTAAAATTATTCTTCTTGGGTCCAAGGGCCACAGACAGTTTGTGAGACAACTCCCAAACTCTGAATTCAAGCCACAGTGAAGCAAGCATCATGATATGGGCATGTTTTATCCTCCTATGGTGTTGGGCCTATTTATCACATACCAGGGAGCATGGATCAGTTTGCATTTGCAAATGCTTGAGGAGGTCATGTTGCCTTATGCTGAAGAGGACATGCACTTGAAATGTTTGTTTCAACAAGACAATGACCCCAAACACAGTAAACAAGCAAAGTCTTGGTTCCAAACCAACAAAATTAAGTTATGGAGTGGCCAGCCCAATCCAATAATTAATTAATCCAATCGAGAAGCTGTTTCTGAAGCAAAACCAAGAAATGTAAATGAATTGTGAAATGTTGTTAAAGAATCATGGAGTGGAATAACCTGGAGTTTGTACAGTCAACAGAAGACACTCCTATATTTTTTAACACACCCCTTTCAACTAGTTGCATAGCCTTAAGAGCGTGCATATCATGAATGCTGGGTCTTGTTTGTTCTCTAAAAATCTACTGCAGATACTGGTAACTTGTTTGTCACTTGGCAATAAAAAATATACTAAAAACCTGGATTATTCTGGTTAGTCACATTGTACTGTTATTATTTTGAACAATACTGTAGCTGATCCACATTGCTCCCCTCGGTCTGTGACTCTCTTCAGCTGTCAGGTGCAGCCTGGTGAAGACCCAGCCAGACTCCATGTCCCAGAATGCACGCAAGACTCTCCCATGCAACATGGCCACCCCCACTGACACCCCGCCCAGTACTCTAGTTGTGAACAGCAAAGGTCTGAACTCCAGTCCTAAAAGGGCACTGCGAGACCCCAAAACTGGAAGAGGTATGTTTCTTCAAAATTTCTGTCTGGTGGTCACTTTTCTAAGAAGTTGTAACCTCTTTCCGTGCCTGGTGTTGCAGCTGTGCAGGAGAGAAACTCGTATGCTGTCAGCGTTTGGAAGCGGGTCAAAGCCAAACTAGAAGGCCGAGACATTGATCCCAATAGGAGGATCAGTGTCACAGAGCAGGTAAACCGTCCCACACACAAACTCCACATACTATTAAATAAAAATGTGCCCAGATTCAAAGTTTTTCTCATTTGTCGGCAGTTTTCTACCTTGGAGGATTTCCTAAAACTTTCCACAGCTGAAAAAAATTAAGCCAACAAAATTGTACATAGATTATTTGCAAGTTTTTGTTTTGTTTGTAGTGTTTGTTGTGTTTGTTTAGTTTTTTTTTTTACCTTGTATCTATCCAGGAGTGGGTGGCAACATTGTTAAAGTATGTTTGGAACAAAATCTGAGTACTAGACAGCCATGTGATGTACAATGTAATCATGTCTGTTGGCTGTGAGTTTACTTTATATCTAATGGAGAAACATCTTATGCAACAGTTATTTTGACACTGCTGTGTCCACCAGCTACAGCCTCACAATCTGTTTAAACCATTTTAACAATAACAAACTGATCTAATAAGATCAGACATTGATCCCAAACAGACTAGTAAACAAGCAAAGTCTTGGTTCCAAACCAACAAAATTAATGCTATGGAGTGGCCAGCCCAAACCCTGAACCTTCAACCAATTGGCAGTAGCTTAGTGGGTAGAGCGTGTCGTCTTTCAACCGGAAGGTAGGCGGTTTGATTGTCACTCTCCCCACAGTTCATGCTGTCGTTGTGTTCTTGGGCAAGACACTTAACCCACTTTGCCTCCAGTGGCTGTAACACTGTTAATTACTGTAGAACAATGTAAGTCGGTTTGGATAAAAGCGTCAGCTAAATGAATAAATGTAAATGTAATTAAAGCCGCAAGTGGCAATAAAGGCCCTCGTCTCCCTTGCGACAGCGGTGAGACATGTATTCGGAGGATTGCATTTCGTGCTTTAAAGCGTAAACTTCACGATAATGTCAAATAACCGGGCCTGTGCCTCTGCTTGAATCTTCTTCTGGCTGAAGCCTGCTTCATCATCTCGGGCCTGTGCTACTGCTGGGACCTGCTACACCACCTTGTAATTTAGAGTTAAAGGTCTCCACATTCCCTGCTTTTTCTGTGATCTGTCTGAACTTTTGAAAATAATAGATTATGCTTGGGCTGAGGCGAGAAAAACAAAGTACTGGCTGGAGATTTGCAATGACTCAGAAAGCACTGCACCCCCCTGTTAAAAAGTAAAAAATGTAAATATTAGTTGTCTAAAAGAACAAGTTTACAAGTTCCAAAAGATTCTGAGGAGTTTTCCAAGACTCTAGTCTTGGCTCTGGAGGAGCCTCCTCCAAAGGAAGCATCCTGGCATTTGGGAAATGGCATTTATTTCCCAAAGAAATGGCTGCCTCTTCACAGGCTGATTACAACCACAGCCACAAATGTATCAAAAAACAAATTGATAACTTTTTTGGCACTCATGTTTAGATGATACTTACCAAATTTGGGGTCTTAAGATTAAAACAGATTGACTTGAATCTTTTGACACAAGGGGTACGATTTAGGTGGTCACGTGTTCCACCCCACATGGCGGACTTCCTGTTGAGTTTAGGCTGTGGCTGTCATAGACTTTTCTGTTTGCTCTGAGGTGTCCTATAGATGTACCAACTTAAATTTTTATACGTTGTAAAAAATTACTTTCACTTTCCATAGGCCGAATGTATTTTAATTTTCCAGGGGTCGCCACTGAGTCATTTCTTTTCTTCTTATTATTTTTTCAAATACTTCAAATACATACATTTTTCGCCAGTCTTGAGTTTAGTGGCCAATAAAATGTATGTGTTGCGCACATTTACTGGGTCAAATTAAGGATCATTTTGCAGAAAAATTAAAATTAAAAAAAATATATAAATTGAGCAAAAACAACCTGAAAAAGCGCTGTCTATTGAACACACGTGTTTAGCTCATTTTGCCTAAGTTTGGTGTTTGTGGAATGAAGCCGCTATTTTCTGTCAATTTTTAAAAGTGAGGTGTATTCTAAAGGGCAATTTATGCTTCTGCGTAGGGTGCACGTAGAAGGTACGGCGTAGCATACGCAGTGACGTGTAGCCTACGCCGTACCCTACGCCATAACCTGACGCGCACCTCCTCCAAAATGTAACTACGCGTCGCGATGACGCAAGATCTGTGATTGGTCGGCTTGGTAGTATCACGTTTCCTCCTACGCATTTCCGGAATGATCTTCTTCACTCTGGACCGCCCGCCATTTTTAAATTCCGAAATTCAGTGAAGAGCCAACATGGAAATGGACTAAGTTACCGGGCGATTAATTGAAGAAGTGAGGAAATACAGCCATCTCCAACGTGGGTTTAGATGTAGCAGAGTGCACGAAGAGATGGAAGTACTCATGAGACAAGTACGTTCGTCTCCGTAAAAAACTTGCCTCAAGGAGCGGGGATCCAGGAGGAAAAAAATCCCAGCGTTTTCAATATTCCTATCTTGGCTGGCACCTCATGTTAAATATCTGCTTACGGAGTCAAACTTTGACGATAAGGTAAATAATGCACGTCCTTTGATGTACCTCTATTGTGTTTCAGTTAGCTAACTTAACTAGCAATGCTACCACATGAGGTATTGATTTTTTTTGCAGAAATAATATACCTGTGAGTCCAAAAGCATGTGTAATAGGTTGTAATTATATGTAATGGGTTGTATTTATGTTAAATAATAGTAATTTTATTTGGCTTACTGAAAATACAAATGCAACAATTTAGCATTTGCAATGTATGAATATGCAGTTATTATAGCTCTATCTATCTATGAATTAACAATGAATGCATCATATTTTATGTATAACTTGTACTATTTGCTATTTTTTTCATATTCACAGGATGGGACTGATACCAGCTCAAACTCCACTGGTTTATCAGATGTGAGACCTCCAGCCAACAGCGATGATGACCTATTACCAAGTGGTAGAGCCCCCATCACCAGTCATCTCTTCTGTCCCCCAGTCCAAGAATGGCACAAAAAAGGACGAGAAAAGAAAGAGATTACTGGGTCCAAGTGCAGGTTGCTCGGTTGGAGGCTCAGTTGGAGGAATGGTGGGTGGAGCTGCAACAGAGACTGTGTCAAGGCAATGATGAGAGCGACCGGTTTGGACAAACTGTTGCAGATCTGCTGCGGAGGGTGCCGGAGGACCACAGAGCGTAGGCAATGCATGTAGAAATGCACTGCATCTGCAGTTTGCACTTTTGCTTTTTTTAGTTATTTTTTTGTATATAGTTTGCACTTTAGCTTTTTTATTTATTGTCTGTTCACACCAATTCATGCAGGTTATACTTGCATCATTTGTGAAGTTTCTCATTTACATCTGTTTTTGATAATAATTGTAGATCATTGCACATTAATACATTGCACTGTCATGCCCATATTTGTATGTACTTTACACTGTTTATTAAAAAAATACTGCTGTTTCAAAAAATGTGTGAAGGTTATTCCAAATAAACATTAACTAATAGTAGGACATGTGTCTGTGTTTGCTCTTTTTGCATCTATATTTTTTCTATTTTTTACAATTCAAGACCGTTGCACCTGTTTTTCTTTTGCATCAAACAATTTGTGTATATAGTTTGAACCAATTATGTTGGTTCCTGCTGTATGCATATTTTATGGTTAAGGTTACAGTAAATTAAGATCTTAGTTAATTTATTTGTATAGTTTGCTCTTTTGCATCTATTTAATGTAAACAATTATAGACCATTGCACTTTTACATGGTGCATTATCTTATACATAGTTCAACCATTTGTATGTATAGTACAAACTTAAAAAATATCCCTCATGTAATTTATTTTTGCATTATATTTTACACCAATACAAGTTACACACCAGGTTGACCACGACACACAATGTTGTTTTGCCATGGCACAATTCTGTGGGGAGACTGAAATGTCTTTTCAAACACAGTGGAACCCGCTCGCGTCAACTAGCGTTTCGGCGGTGTACTGCAGAGCAAAACAGACATACGCAGAAGTATAAATGCTCACGACGGCGTCACCTACGTTCTAGCCTACAACGTACACTATGGCGTACACCCGACGCAGAAGCATAAATCGGCCTTTAGGCGGTTCACATGTTCAATTCAAAATGGCCGCCTTCTCGTGTGTGATAGGGTGTGGTCCCCATTGGCTTTTATGTTCATAAGCCCATACTGGATGTATGTACCAAGTTTCATTTGCCTACGACAAACTCGGCCTGGGCAAAAAAAATTTTATTAATGAATTAATACATTTTTTTTGTGGCGGGCGATTTAAAAAATAAGTAAATCGAGTTTTTGTGTAAAGGCTCCCCGGAGCTTCCGTAGCGTTAGTTTTACATAGCAGAGCAGTACGGCAAGCGACAACAACAACATCGTAGCACACACAAAACAGAAAGCGACAACATGGCTACCGGTAAAAGTGTGAAGTTTGTTCCCAAGAAAGAAATAAAATCATCTGTTGTTTGGAACTGGTATTGGTGTGCTGCAACAGACGTGGCTCAAGAGATCCCACGCTGCAACATTTGCCCAAAGCCCATCGCAGTCAAAGGCAGCAACACCACAAACCTATTCCAACACCTGAAACGGAAACATCCAGCTAAATATGAAAAATGCCCGTCTCTCCGAGACGAACAAACCCGGAGTGACCAACAAACCTTAGCTAAAAAACAGCTAACTGTAGCCAAATTCTTCAAATCACACGGCACCGCATATGACAGGAAAGGGGCACGGTGGAGAACAATCACTAAAGCTGTCAGATATGAATGTATTGTAATGCTTTAGAAAATGGTGCTACTCTCAAGGTGAATGTTTGTCTTCTTTTAGTCTAGACTACAAAGTGTGACTTAAAGCACAGCTGGGAATTTGTATTCCAAGAGGGTGTTCATTTATCTATTTATCACCGAATTAGGGGTTACATTTGTCTTGCTTTTAAATAAAAGCAAAATTTGCTTCAAGTTGTTTGCCGTTTGTACTTATTGCTTTTCTTAATAAGTAGGGGTGGGAATCAGAAAAAAATTGTAAAACGAATTAAAAAAAAAAAAAAAAAATCAGAGATTTTATTTTTAGGTCATATCGCCCAGCCCTACGACAAACTAAAATTTTTCCCTTCCCATTGGCTTTTTCTACATATTTGCGCCGTTGCTATGGTAACACATTTATAGATAGGGGGTGGTTATCAGTGGCTTTTATGTTTGTCATGACAAGAGATGTGTGTACCAAATTTCATGTCTCTATGACAAACTAAATTCTTGGCTCCCATTATAAGTTTGTAGGGGGTGCTGGAGGGTCATTTCTAAGATAACCCTTTTATTTACATATCTTTGTGTTCAGGTCATGAATGTGCACAAACGCCTTTTTGGGTCCAACTTGATCCAAGAAGGCGTTTGAGAGTTAACGAATATTTTATTTTCACAAAAATGGCCGCCTCGTTACATGCTTGCCACACCCACACTCGATAAACAAAATTACAACTTTTTTTGGCACACAAGTCTAGTCTTTGATACGCATCAAATCTGGGGCCATTTAGATGAAAACACAATGAGTTGAATCTTTTGGCGTAAGAGGTGCAATTTAGGTGGTCACGCCTTTCACCCCACATGGCGGACTTCCTGTTGAGTTTAGGGTGTGGCTGTCATAGACTTTTCTGTTTGCCCTGAGGTGTCCTATAAATGTATCAAGTTTTGTATTTCTACATTGGAAAAAATTAACTTTCACTTTCCATAGGCCCAATGTATTTTGACTTTTCTAGGGGTCGCCACTGAGTCATTTTTCATATTTTTTTTCAGGGAAAAAATTACTTTTCGCGCATGTTTACTGGGTCCAATTATGGATCATTTTGCAGAAAAATAAATAAATAAATTTACTCGAGCAAAAACAATAGGCCCTTCCAGTTATCACCGGCTCGGGCCTAATAAAAGGCCAGAGCTCAACAAGGCTGTGTTGTGTCATTCTAGGTGGACCTGGTGATCAAGGAAGCCACCAACCTGGACAACTTGGCTCAGCTGTACGAGGGTTGGACTGCCTGGGTGTGAGCTAAACGCTGCTTCATGTCTTTGGTCCAGCGAAGGCTTGGACATCCACCGTAGTCCAGTGGGTCTGAGGTGTCTCCACAGCAGTACCAGACCCCACTGGGGAGAGGAACTGGGATGCAGATGCTTAGCCTGCACTCCCACGCTCCTGGGCACCCGTAACTGGGGCAGCCACACAATCCGGCAAAACAACGATGAGGGGCCAACCCAACGCTCTCTTGGCCTGTGGTCTCGTTCATCTTTCTGGGTATGGGTGGTCAAAGTGCTATCGGATGGGGGAGGGGGGCTTGCTTCAGCATCCCCCCCCTCACCTGCACAGCCTGCTCTCAAGTTGTACCCATTAACTACACTGCATCCTGTTGAGCCTGTAAACAGCAGGAAGTGAGCTGTGTCCCGTTGAAGCACACAGTGCACTGTGTTGGGACTTCTCCAGGGGGGCGCACACGCAAGATACATATTGGCCACACTTTTGCAAATGATTTCTTTAAGGAGCTGTGATTGGCTGGGGGATGATGTAAAGGTAGAAATGGTGGATTCAAAGGCTCTGCTTGGACATCTTTAAAGAAATCAAGGAGAGGGGACTGAACAGTAAGGATTTGAAAACATGTCTAACCTGAAAGATTGTAGACGCACAACAGTGCTGGATGGAGTACAGATGTCCAGTGACAGAGACCTGTTAGACCTGTTTATTCCTTGAGTGTGATCTTTGCTCTATGTTGTGCTTTGTAACTAGTGCTAGTCTCTTAACACCAGCATGGTTGTAGTTTTTTGACTTGCCTCTAAGTATAGTTGCTTTCCTCATGTATTTACTTCCCAGCCCTACTGCTTGCATTTTATTGATGTTCTTGTTTTACATTTTTAGTGGGAAAATTGTTTTGGGTGCTGGTAGAAAATTGGAATTCTTATGCTTTTATTGGATTTTGTTTGATGCTAAATAAACTTGAGACTTAAAAGTTTTGTGTGTGTTTCAATCAGTAATTTACGCTACTCAAGTCCATGTGAAAAATTAACCTCAGAACTAGAAAACTTCCATGTAAAATACATAACACAAAATAGTCCTAATTTCAATATTTAGTTTATCAACTGCTCCAGCAGCGCAATGTAAAAATGTAATGTCTAATAAATATGCATCTTTGATCCAACGCCACATGGTAGAGAGTCTGATGAACTGTTCAATATATTTGGAACAAGTATATGCAGATTTGTGGAATTTTTCCTCAATTTTTTCCTAAATATTAAATAAAAGAATTCAGTCAAGTTTTCTTCAAATAAGTTTCGGTGTGGTGGTAGGGAGGCTCAGTTTTTTCAAATATGTAATGAATGTCTGCCCCATGCCCTCCTGTGAACTTATTGAAGCTTAAGTCGTCAATTTGATGTATATTTAAATTTAGATTGCAGCCCTTTTGATGAATGTATTTTAAAACCAAACTACAAGCTTCTGGTGTAGAATTTAACTTAAAACTAATTCACACCCTAATGTCGGGGGCTGGCATATCTTTACCGAGACAGATGAGCTGTGTTCAGCAGGTAACTCTGCAGTAGTATTGGATTTGCAGCAGGTTAATGACTCCAAGAGAGTGCACTTTGTCCTGTCTCTGAGGTTGCGTCATTGTGAGCCTCCAGTCTGCTCCCGGCCATCAGTCGCAGCCATGTCGCCACATTATGTGTGTGTGAGTGACTTTGAAGAGCAAGCCAGAAAAGTTCTTCCAAAAGCTGTGTATGACTACTACCGCTCAGGGGCTGATGAGCAACACACCCTGGTTGACAATGTGGAGGCCTTTAACAGGTACAACACTTGGTACAACTTTAGTGGTGTTGCAAACTTTTGACTTCTCTGCGCCACAGGTGGTGTCTGGTCCCTCGAGTTTTGAGAAACGTGTCCATGGTGGATCTGTCTGTCAGTGTTTTAGGCCAGAAGCTCAGCATGCCAGTGTGTGTTGCTGCCACAGCCATGCAGAAGATGGCTCATCCTGAAGGAGAGACAGCTACAGCCAGAGGTACACACTAACATTGTTTTCAAGTTTTCTGCATTTTCCTGATCATCTTAACGAAAAATGAGTTGCACGATATAATATGGAGTGATTTGGACTCCTGCCTTACATCCCTGTATTGAAGCAGATGTTTCTTTTGTTCTGTTTTTAAATATTTTTTATTACCCGAATGTGTCATATCCATTATATCTATTAGAATTCAAAAGTATTAAACATGCCATGTAAATGACAGGATGACTAGAAATAGATAATGGAGAGTCCCTAGATGAGGGCAAAGAGCACTCCAAGGTCTGCTGGGATCCCAGTCCAGAGATGTCCCACTTCTCGCTATTGCTTTTCCTCTTGGGTCCACGTGCCATTACAGCTATATTAATTTTTCAAGAGAAATGCCCCCCACTCCACTGTCATAAAGTTTGACCAATCACTTTACACCACAACCCTTCAGCCCAGTTCAATCAGACAAATTAACAACTAAAGTAGGACTGGTCAGTGTTCAGTTTTTGGAGTGGAGCCGGTGAAGGATATGGTGATGTTTGTCTTTACATCAACCTTGGGGGAAGAAGCGCAATATAATCCATTCATTCATGAATTTTTTTTCTCCTGGTCCCTTTAGGGGTTGCAAGTGACTGGAGCCTATCCCAGCAACTTTGGGCCAGAGGCAGGGTACACCCTGGACAATGGCCAGTTAGTCGTAAGGCTGACTCTTAGAGACAGACAGTGACATTCACTCTCGCATTCATTAACTTAAAGACACTTTAGATTTGCCATTTGACCTATACGTGCATGTCTTTGGGTGGAGTACCAGGAGAGTAAAACAGGGAGAACATGCAGACTACTCACAGAAAGGCCAGAGTTGGCCAAGCATGTCAGTGGTGCACGTGGTCATTGGAGCACTCGGGGCAGTGACCCCCAAACTGGAAGAGTGGCTACAGCAGATCCCTGGAAGAACACCAGACATCCCGGTCTATAAAGGGTAGAGAACCCGAGCTCAAAGGATGAGACCACCGGCGGAGGGTGAAGTTTTTTTCATATATATATCAATATATCTATCATATACAGTGGGGATCGAAAGTTTGGGCACCCCAGGTAAAACATATTTATTAATGTGCATAAAGATGCCAAGAAAAGATCCAAAAATCTCCAAAAGGCAGTCAGATTAGACATCCTTATAATAAGTCAAAAAAGTTTGTGCCCCCTGCAGAGTTAATACCTTGTACTGCCCCCTTTTTGCAAGTATCACAGCTTGTAAACGCTTTTGTAGCTAGCCAAGAGTCTTTCAATTCTTGTTTGAGGTATCTTTGCCCATTCTTCCTTACAAAAGTCTTCCAGTTCTTTGAGATTTCTGGGCTGTCTGTCACACACTGCTCTTTTAAAGTTTATCCATAGATTTTCAAATTGTTGAAAATCATGCGCACACCTTTTTTTCCACTTTTATCTTTTATTGGCTTTTATATGATGTCATATCACAAATCAACGATTTCTTTCAATAGCTTCCAGGTCATGTGACCTAGTCAACTTTATATTTATAGATCTAGTCTAGTGTTACGATGCACACCTCGTTAATGTATATTTTGGACCACCCCCATCCGATTTCTCAACCTGAGGCCGTCCCTTAGTTCCATAGCTACAATCAGAAGTCGCAGATTGAATAAGAGAAAACGGATCAGACAATTGTCTAATCAAACAAATCTGATTCAAATCCCCTGCAAACAGATAATGTCAGGTCAAACACTTGAAACTCGCAGTGTTCAATGTCAGTTTTAGTTATTTTTAATTATGATTAAAACAAATAATTTTGAATTAATAATTTTAAAACTATGTATAAGCTTGAGTTTACGTTTTTTTTACTGAAACATGGTTAGACAGCAAGACTGGAAATGCGTTCCTTATTGAGAATTTGCATGTTTTCAAACAAAGCAGTAACAACTCGCGTGTCCTGTTGGCTCCAGTGAACAGATTATCAATCAATACATGCATGTATAGGTTAACTGGCAACTCTAAAGTGTCCCTAGTGAATGAATGTGAGCAAGAGGACCCCCTCAAAAACGAGATGAGTCATCTCAAGGGATTAATCCTCACGAAAAAAAAATGTAAATGAATAATCCCTCCAACCCCATTTCCTCCAGAAATACTTTTTTTCTTTTTTACTTAATGCAATGAGTTGCATTTGTTTTAAACAACAAGGTTCAAGGCATTAAACATGTGATACAGTCCAAAGGGCATACAACAACACTGCAGCCATCTAGGAGACACTTGGTTGCGTTAACACATTTTACACCCATTAATGACAAAACTGAAAAAACTTCATCCACCTGCTGCCTCGATGTTTTACCCACTAGATTTCTAAAATCAGTACTAAGCAGTTTGTTACCACAACTCACTGATATAGTCAATAATTCCTTACAATATGGAACATTTTCCAAGGGCCTTTAAAAATCACGCCCCTCCAGGTGTCACTGTTGATGCACTGTGAGCTTTGATGTCCCCCAGTAGAACGACGGAGTCCCCAGTCGGAGCACTTTCCAGCACCCCTCCCAGAGACTTGAAGAAGGCCGGGTACTCTGCACTGCCATTTGGCCCATAAGTACAAACAACAGTGAGACACCTATCCCCGACCCTTAGGCGCAGGGAAGTGACCCTCTCGTTCTCTGGGGTAAACTCCAATTCATGGCGGCTGAGCTGGGGGGCTATGAGCAAGCCTACACCAGACCGCCACCTCTCACTGCAGGCAACTGCAGAGTAGTGGAGAGTCCAGCCTCTCTCGAGGAGTTGGGTTCCAGAGCCCAAGCTGTGCGTGGAGGTGAGCCCGACTATCTAGTATGTATCTCTCAACCTCCTGCACAAGCTCAGGCCCCTTCCCCGCCTGCGAGGTGACATTCCATATTCCAAGCGCCAGATTCTATGTCCAGGGGGTCGCCGAGGCCCCCACCTTTGACTGCCACCTAATCCACTTTGCACCGGCCCCTTACGTTTTATTCTGCAGGTAGTGGGCCCACGTGAGTCACATTAGGTAAATTACATCATAAGCTTTTTATCACCTTAATAACATTTTCAAATTCAAAGGGATAATGTCTCAACCAAACTTTTATCTCCAACAGGTTAGATTACTGTAACTTCCTGCTCACTGTTCTCTCAAAACCAGGGTAAGACAGCTGCAGCTTATTTAGAACGTGGCTGCTCCGGTTCTACTAGGCTAATACTATGACTATGAAGTGTATTTGAAGTGACTAGGTCACATGACCTGGAACCTATTGAAATAAATTCTTGATTTGTGATATGACATCATATAAAAGATAAAAGTGGAAAAAAAGAGGTGTGCATGGTGCTACTAGACTAGTTCTATTTTTTAAAAGTGGTTTGGAGTAACTAGATTTGTTTAACTTGAAGCTACTGAATTTATTTCACAAACCCCATTGCCATTTGATTGATTGCGATTTATTGACGGTCCCTAAGTGTCATACACACAGCACTCACAGCCTTCTCTGACCACCACCAAACTCAACTCTACAGTAACACACATTCATACATCAGTGCTATTGACACTGGATACAAGGTGGGCTGCAAAGTGTCTTGCCCAAGGACACAACAACAGTATGAACAGGGGAGAGGGGGTAAGGAAACCGCCAACCTTCTTGTTATAGGACAACTGCTATACCACTGAGCCACTGATAATTGGATTTTTAATTTCTGTGGCCCATAAAGTTCATTGTTTTTTTTTGGTTGAATTAGTTGAGTGTGGCTATGTGACCTGGGCCTGTCTCAGTCATAGATGCTGTGTGTGTCCACAGCGTGCAGAGCGGTGGGCACAGGGATGATGCTAAGCTCCTGGGCCACATCCACCATAGAGGAAGTGGCAGAAGCATCAGCGTTGGCCTCTGGTGCCAGGGGGGTACTGTGGATGCAACTGTACATTTATAGAGACCGGGAGCTGACCCTGTCACTGGTACGGCGTGCCGAGCAGGCCGGGTACCAGGCTGTCTTTCTGACTGTGGACACCCCTTACTTGGGCAGGAGATGGGACGATGTACGCAACCAGTTCAAACTGCCCACGCACCTCAGGTAGGAGCAAAGACTCTATTGGGTTCTTTTTCACCACGCTGGTGTAACCAACTGTGTTCTCTATCTTCAGCATGTCCAACTTCTCCTCAGCCTCCCTGGCCTTCTCTGAGAGCAGCTATGGCACTGACAGTGGTTTGGCGGTGTACGTGGCCAAAGCCATTGACCCATCTCTGAGCTGGGACGACCTCCGCTGGCTCAAGAAACACACATACCTGCCTGTGATTGTGAAGGGAGTCCTGAGTGGTATACACACACACTTGTAATCGTGATGGGAGTCCTCAGTGGTACATACACACCTGCCCGTGACAGTGTAGTGCACGTCTAATGCATAGTGCACGTGTCAGGTGCATAGCGTAACGTCTCTTACTGTACCATTTAAGAAAACTTAAATAACTTTTGACAAGTTTTCATCATATTGTAAATTGAAATATTCCAGTTCAATGAGTTTCCAGGGAATGGGCTTGTTTTGTCCTATAAACACTGTAAAAGTGGGAGGATGTGACTGTCTTTTGCATTTCTCCTCAGCTGAGGACGCGGTCCAGGCTGTGAACTACGGAGTGGATGGTATACTGGTGTCCAATCATGGAGCTCGACAACTGGATGGAGTTCCTGCAACTGTAAGTAGTTGCATTAACAGCGAGAATAGAACATGAAAGCTCACACCTTAGATCACTGTTCATGTCACAGAAGGTAAAAAAAATAATAATGGTACTTATTCAAGTGGAAACTCAGTTATTAATAGCCTTACTGCTGCCTTGCAGTCTGGAAAAGCAATATCAGTAACATGTCTGTCGCATCCCTCTGCTCTTCAACAAACAGTAATCTAACACAGTACAGTACAATGTAACTATCCAGAATAATCTAGGTTTTTGGTATATTTTTTAATGCTAAATGGCAAACATGTTACCAGGTGCAGTAGATTCTAAGAAAACAAACAAGACCCAGCATTTATGATATAGACGCTCTTAATGCTGTGCAATTGGTTGAAAGGGGTGTGTTTCAAAAAAAAAAAAAAACAGCAGTGTCTGCCGTTGTCTGAACAAACTCAAAACTATTATGTACAAATGTTTTTGTTTCTAGGATTTATTAATCTTGTGAATCACTAAACTAATATTTAGTTGTATGAGCACAGTTTTTTAAAACTGCTTCACATCGGTGTGGCATGGAGTCAACTAACTTGTGGCACCTCTCAGCTCTTATTCCACTTCCATGATTCTTTAACAACATTCCACAATTAAGTTACATTTCTTGCTCTTGCTTCATGAACAGCATTTTTGGTATCACCCCACAAGTTCTCGATTGGATTAAGGTCCGGGGATTGAGCTGGCCACTCCATAACTTCATTTTGTTGGTTTGGAACCAAGCCTTTGCTTGTTTACTGTGTGTTTGGGGTCATTGTCTTGATGAAACAAACATTTCAAGAGCATGTCCTCTTCAGTATAAGGCAACATGAACTCTTCAAGTATTTTGACAAATGCAAACTGATCCATGATCCCTGATATGCAATAAACACCATAGGAGGAGAAACATGTCCATATCCTGATGCTTGCTTCACTGTGTTCACTGTCTCCACTGTGGCTTGAATTCAGAGTTTGGGGGTTGTCTCACAAACTGTCTGTGGCCCTTGGACCCAAAAAGAACAATTTTACTCTAATCAGTCCAATGTTCCTCCATTTCTCTTTAGGCCAGTTAATGTGTTCTTTGGCAAATTGTAACCTCTTCTGCACATATCTTTTTTTTAAACAGAGGGACTTTGCAGGGGACATCTTCTAACTCAGTGTTTCCAAACATTTTTTTGTGTTGTGGCACACATCTTACAGTAGAAAAGTCACAAGGCACACCACCAAAAACGGCACCAAAAACAATATTTTTTTATGAATATATTTATTTAAATATAATGAAAATCTAGTCTCAATTTACTCAGTTTACTGAAACCTGTATCTGTTTAGTTAAACACAAAGTTAATATTCTAACAGGAATTGAAAGACATACACAAAGATTTAGGTCTGAGTCTCTTTTTTTTTCGTCTTCATTGCTGTCATGCTTGAAAAACCCACCTCGCATAGATAGGTTGTGGAGAAAGGGGGCAGAACTGAAATAGTTTGGCTAAGTTGGTTGGATTTGCTTATTTATGGGCTAATGGATTAGGCAATGAATGGCATTTGACCATATGCAGAAGAACGAGATTGTTTTATGGAGCACGTGCGTATGAATAAAGGACAAAACAAAATGAATAGTTAATAACAAAATATATTGAAAATAATAAGGAAATGAACAGTGTAATCAAATAAATACAACACAGTATACAGGTTTAGGTTGTGGTACACAACCGTCCATATGTCCCTTAGTTCAAGGTTCGACCCTTTTTTGCAGGTCTAAAAAGTTGCTGTTCAGTTTTGTTCAAAAACAGTTCAGTCCAAATCCTTGAAAAAATTAGAGGGAAAAATGTAGCCCTTATTTATCCAGTTGAAGAAAAGAATAGAAAATTTAGTCCTACCAGCTCACCATCTTAATTTCTTTTAATTTGGGGATTGGAGTCCAATCCCCAAATTAAAAACCTGACCTGAAAACAAGGTCAAGAATAAATCAATATTCAGGGGTTCAAAATAAATCATGTCAGTCTTTAAGTTAACGGTAACATTCATTCACAATTCAAACATTAACTTAAGGGTAAAAAAAATTTAGTAAAGTTCACTTGTTCAGTTCACAATTATTGTTGCTTATCTCCAAAAGCCATAGTGATAACATGGACAATTTAGCATTAGCAACACGTCACCTTACCATTGAGCTAACAATTATTTAGCACAAATTTCTCAAGACATACCAAAAAGAACAAAAATAGCGGCATTAGATGAAATCCAAATTAAGATGTAGTACAATCATAAAATGTAAACCAATATACTGTATCATTATTTAAATCAAAGCTTTGTATATCGCTATTACTGTTGATGGATAACCTGCAGCGTTGTCTCACTCGCAGGATGACCATGTAATTTCACGCCCCTCTAGTGGAAGGGCGTGTAAATGTTCACTACACGCCGTTCACTTTAAGGACCAGGTGAAATTTTACAATTTTCCATGGTACACCTGACAATCTTTCACGGCACACTGGTGTACCGCGGAACACTGGTTGAAAAACAATGTTTTAACTGTCACAGTACTTACAAGTAACTCCAGACTATCTTTGATCATCCTGGAGCTGATTATTGGCTGAGCCATTGCCATTCTGGTTATTCTTCGAGCCATTTTGACGGTTGTCTTCTGTTTTCTTCCACGTCTCTCTGGTTTCTCTCCATTTTAAGGCCTTGGATATCATTTTAGCTGAACAGCATATAATTTTTGCACCTCTCTCTATAGGTTTTACCCTACTCCAATCAACTTTTTAATCAAAGTATGCTGTTCTTCTGAACAATGTCTTGAACAACCTATTTTCCTCAGGCTTTCAAAAGCATGTTCAACAAGTGCTGGCTTCATTCTTAAATAGGGGCCACCTGATTCAACCCTTGTTGATGACCTCAGTAATTGAATGCCACACTCCTATATTTTTTAACTCACCCCTTTCGACTATTTGCCCAATTACACAGCCTTAAGAGTGTGCATATCATGAATGCTGGGTTGTGTACTGGTAAGTGGTTTGCCACTTACCAATAAAAATATACTAAAAACTTGGAGTATTCTGGTTAGTCACAATGTACTGCTATTATTTTGAACAATACTGCATGTTGTGTTTCAGCTGGACGTGCTGTCAGAGTTGGTGAGTGCAGTCCAGGGCCGCTGTGACGTATTCTTGGATGGAGGGGTCCGGCAGGGAACAGATGTCTTAAAGGCCCTAGCTTTGGGGGCCAAGGCTGTTTTCATTGGTCGACCAGTGTTGTGGGGATTGGCCTGTCAGGTGATGCCCCACTGAAGCCAGAGACACAAATGTACCTATGTCAGTCTCATAAACTGTGTGTGTGTGTGTGTATTCAGGGTGAACAGGGAGTCACAGAGCTTCTGACACTTCTAAAGGAGGAGCTGCGTCTGGCTATGGCCCTGGCAGGTAACAACACACCGAGCTAGTGGTTCTCTGGAAGCTAGCTGGTAGCTGTTAAAATAATTGCTTGGTTCGGATCACAAAATGAGATGACCACTCAGGGTAAATTAAAAAAAAATGGAAGACTGGTTTAATTCTTGCAAGAACTAAACAGATCAGACACATGTACAAGGTGATTTGCTTTGAAGAGGTTACAGCACACTAAGTTTTATATGTATATATTATGTCCGCTCTCACTTCCAGGGTCGTTGTGGATTGACGTGTCAGTCATATATGTAATTGGGTTTACGTGTATGCCACCAACTGTACAGAACAGAGCGTACCAGAACTGGGATTAAATGTAGTGCAAAGTGATGTCCTGGTCTTGGTTGGATTAGAATGGCACCAAATAGGAGATATAGTTGAAGACATGAAGTTATAAGAGGACCCCCTCGAAAACGAGATGATTCATCTCAAGGGATTAATCCTCATAAAAAATGATGTGGATAAGCATATGAACTTGACTAGGAGTGAGAGCATTCAGCAATAATATACAATTTCCTTTACAGGAGCAGTTGCTCTTTATTAGGTTTTATGGCACTGTGTGAGGCAAATAGTGTTGATACAAACGGCTTGCACCGTACATATGTAAATATTATTCACATTTGGTTTAAAGCACTGTGTGTTTATCTGTGTAGGCTGTCGTTCTGTCTCTGAGGTCAGTAGATCTCTGGTTCGACGACGAGCAGAAACCTCACGGATGTAAGGCAAGACATGCAGGCTTTGCCCCAGGCAACTGAAGAGTTATGTGTTCATACTGATCTGTTTTGTTAATATAAATAAATTAAATTTAAACAAAATGCTGTCATGTGTCTTGTGTAACCTCAAATCTGAGATATTTGAAGGTCCCAAGATGCATAAGAACAGTGTCTGTGCAGAGAAAGACAGACACAATCAGTGATCTTTCACTTTATTCTCCTGGCATTTAGTCATTATTTAGTATGTGACAATCAGGCCATAAATGGGGCCAGTGGCAGCTGCACTATCTTATGTATGGTATATAGGCTTCAAAATGTGAGCTACTGAGCCAACTGTTTTATGAATAGAGCAACTAAAACAATCTACGTGATGCTCTGACATACACCCTTTGACAAAAACCTAACCACGGTGCTAAATGTCTTGAATAATGCACACACAACACTGCTGCCCTTTATTAAAGGTTCAAATTGAGGCATGCAACAGACTCCGACTGACTTCTCTACAATGTGGAGAGGAGGGATCTAATGAGCCATGCTGAGCTGAGAGAAAATGTTCAGGTTACAGCTGCAGGCTACTTTGGTCTGTTGGCTCTCATCTATGCTCTGTCCATTGGCTGGAAGAAGCTAGCCCCTGTACTCCAGAGATCTGCAGGAAGAAGGACAACAGGTGTGTGACAGGAGTGTGCTTCTGAGTAGTGTCACCTTAATCATGTAGCTTTAACTGAGAACTCCAAAAGTGTTTGAAACTCTGTTCAGTAATTAAAATATGTGGTTTCCTAGGACTTTGGTCTGATAATACTCCAGCTTACTAACATAATAACATTTATTATCTACTTTATAAATCCCAAGTCTTACGAGTAGCTGGCGTGCTGCTGACGTCTGCGAGCGCTCCTCATCTTCTCAAATCGGGCTTCCATTTCCTCTAGGACCTTGGGTGTGTAGCGGACCACCAGTTTGACTGAGCCCTGAGCAGCCTTTAGGAGCTCCACTGCCTTCTCATGTTGCTCCCCCTCGACACTCTAGAGGACAGGACACAGTTATGAGATCAGCCAACTGGGTCTTAGATAAAACCTCTCAATAGAACTTTGTCTATTTAGCTTCTATGGTCCTGTTGAATAGTTATTAAAATATAAATTTTAGGTTACCTAAAAGTGTTCACTGAAGCGTTTAGGTTTAGGTTACTTTATTTGTAGCCGTAGGTAGGTTTTCTTTGAGTGTCCAGGTCCCCCATTCACAGACAACCATAAAGTCATAACAATAGACAGTAAATCCAGTTCGCACTGGAGCACAATATGTATTATCTTAGTAGTTTTTATCAACTACAATAGTCTAAAAAAAAGTTAACCCACAGTAACACGCGGCAGACATGTAGACTCCTCACAGAAAGAGCGGTGTCGGCCGGGTTTTGAACTCACAACCTTCTTGCTGTCAGGCAGGAGTGTTAACCACTCCTAGTAATGAATGCCAATAAGATGCAAGTGGCCAGCAGTGAGACCCACGCATCTTTGGACTAAATAAAGAACAAAGGTTTATTCCTATGTGCAGTAGCCATGCAGTTGTTTAAGTCTTTGATTTAAGGTCAAAGAGTAACAGCTATCAGAGCCAAGAGAATGTATGTAGGATCTACTTTTCTGAAACAGCTTGAAGTCCTCCTGTATTTGACTCTTGAAACCGTGGCAGTTCTCCTGTGCATATTGTTTGGGGCCTTACCACTCCGTTGACAGACAGCAGTTGGTCCCCTCTCTTGAGCCCGCCCTGGCGATCGGCCACTCCTCCTGGGATCACTCTGGAGATGTAGATGGGCGAGTTCTGCTCCTTGCCTCCCATTATGTTAAAGCCCAGTCCCTCATCTGTCTTGGGCAGCTCCACCACTCTGGGGTGGGCATGGCCCTCACTGGCAGCGAATGCTGCCACTGTGGCCTGAAGCACAAGATACAAGTTACAGCAGCAGTAACATAACTACAGTAATAACAGTAGAAAGGTTTTTAAAAAGTTAGTGTAGACCATTGTGGTGCAATTTTTAAATGTAATGTGTTTATTTCTGTTTACTTGATTTAGCTATTCATTTATGCGTGAGTTTATATTATGTTCCTTATGGTTTATAACCAAGTATGGGAATTTATATTAATACTTTTAGAAACAATAATAATAATATCAGTGTATGGTTTAAAACATGATTAGTTTCTCACACACACACACACACACACACACACAGAGGGATGAATCTGGTTACATTTATTTCACATTTACATGTATTTAGCTGACACTTTTATCCAAAGCGACTTACATTAAGCTTCTATTCACCAGTGTTACAGCTGGAACACCACTGGGGGCAAGGGTTAAGTGTCTTGCCCAAGAACACAAGAGTATGAACTGTGGGGGGAGTGAGAATTGAACCACCAATCTTGTTATCTTTCCCACAGAACTCAAAGAGTTTTTCACAATGGTTATTCATCAAACAGTAAAAGTCTAGCATGTGGACTTCTGGAAGCTGTTTGTTTTCTGTTTTTATTAATGATTTACCTTTATTTGTGAAAAATACCTTGATAATTTGCGCAGACGACTCAACTGTGTTACGGAGCTCTTTAAATATACTGGCGAGGTCAGAAATTGTGTGTCAAGAGTTGTTTATTCTGGCAGTTCCAAAGTGCAACAAGAGTCCAAAAATCCCTTTAAATGCTCTCAGCAAGACCCACATCAGCCATGTTACCTTCAGTGTAATTGGCTGTCAACTCCCCCAAGGTCTAAAATGGGCCCTCTTTTATAACCCTTTGCCCCTACCCCCAGGACTTTAGTAATTTGTAAATACTAAATAAAGAAAGAAAACATTGATTGCCCTCTGACATTAACTCATCCATACTGTATCCACTTTATTCACATAAGAAAATACCATAAACACAATAAGACACAAGACAAATGTACATAGAAAGGTAACGAATGTCTCTAGTCATGTGTAGCGTGCAATCGCGCAAACACAATACATTTAACGCACCAGGAAGTTATGGCCCGGTTTGACCACGCTGCCCCCACACGGGAAGAGATGTGGAAAAAAAGGTGTCTCTGTGTGTTCTATATGTTTGCGTGTATGGTTGGATTAATGAACAAATGAGTGAAAGTGTGTGTATGTGTATGTGTAAGCCGTCACTCTGCCCGCGATCACTGATGGACGTGCACTGTCACAAACTGTTTATTATGCTGCAGATTCATGTGACAAAAGTAACTCTGTGTTGTCTAGGGAGCTGAACCTGCTGCAAGAGTGGATGAAAGGAAACAAACTTGTTCTGAACATTACAAAAACTAAATGTATGGTAACTGGGTCAAAACAAAAGTTGGCAAAAAAAAGTTGGATCCAAATTAAAATTAAACATTGTCGGGGAAAATATACAACAAGTGACTAAAGCCAAACTGTTGGGTCTGGTTATTGATAGCAGCTTATCTTGGCCTGAACATATAAATACTATAATTTATAAAATGGGTAGTAGTATTTCAGTAATGAAAAAATGTTGTCATTATGTCAAAGATGACACTTTAGAAATGGTTGTTAACATTATGTCACTTGTCATATTGTTCTGAAGTGTGGTCTTCTGCATCTCAAAAAGATTTTGCAAAAATAGCCTACAAGTGGCTCAAAACAAAGCAGCGGTTGCTCGAGCAGAACAAGCAGGGAGCAGATGTACTCAACGCTGTCCTGGCTCAATTGAAATCAAAGAATACAAGTCACATTGGGCACCTTGTTATAGAATACTCTAACCCTAAAAATGCCTGCTTTTATCAAATCAAATTATTTTCTGTGATTCTGTGCATAAGCACAACACCAGAATGGCAACAAATGGTCACCTCATGCTGCCACATGCCAAATTCAACTTTATGAAGAAAACACTTTTGTACAGTGCAATATCCATTTGGAACCATGTTCCTATTGAAATTTGTCAACTAAAAAGTAAGCAATCATTTAAAAGCAATCTAAAGTGTCATGTGTTAGATGGATTTTGATCTGTAAATGTGAAATTGTATAAAATATGGACTGATATTCTTATTTTTCAATGAAGTGTGAAGTTGTCCTTGTGTGATTGATAATGATTATATGATATTTTATGTGTATGGTTGAAATAAACAGTCTCAACCTTTCAGTTGAGGGACAACCATTATTCCACTGAGCCACTGCGCCCCACTGCTAAAAGATATAGACATGGAAAGAGGTCACTGGGAAACTAGGAAGAAGAAGTGGTCGTAAATATGTAACCTGTCATATAGAGTATCTTATTGTTCAAGAACATTATTGGATTTAGATCATTCTTTTTTTTATTTATTTAGAATTTTTGTTTCATTCTTATGCGTTTGGGCCAAATTTTAATACATAGTAAAATCTTGAATATTATATAATCATTCCCACATTTCTGGACTTTCTTTGAAGTAAAAAATACACTAGACTAGTGTAATACTCTTCTTACTTTTACAATACAAATGTTACCAAATGTACTAGAATTGTACTTTAGAGGTTTTGGACCAGAAGGTTCGGCTGCGTACAGAAGCAGTGACATGAATGAGAACCAGACAAAAGGCTTTAAAATTTTAAAATGCCGGCTTGAATTTTAAAGATAGGAAAGGCAATTAAAAAAAAAAAATAATAAAACAATGAAATGATCTTTTTGGCACCAACAATTTCCTCAGTGTCTCCACAATCACAGTAGTCACATGTTCTTACCTGGGTGTACCCTTCTAATTTCACATTCAATTTGAAATAAAAAAAATAAATAATAATTAATAGCTAATAACATTAAGCATTACACTTGTAATCCCCATACAACAAAACCCTTATTTTGAAGGAATTGCTCTTCCCCACCCCTTGTCCACTTCCTGCTGAAAATGTGTACAGTCCGTAAAGTCCTTAAAGAGTTACAGGTAAGTTCAATGTCAAAATGTTCCAGGGAAATGTGTGTGTAAAGGGGCAGCAAGTGAAAAGGCCTGGAAGGGGCTTTTTTTGCACCGTTCAGCAGAGGAACCAATCAACCAGTTCGTCCGGTGGCTCGCCATCAACGACAGGTCCACCCAACAAAAAAAAATCCTGACCGATCTCACGTTAGAAAAAGGCTGAAGCCTTGATTGTCTTTATTTGAGTTTTCTTTGCCTGTTTTTGCTAGTGCCATGTGTGCTCGTGTCGGAGGAAAAGAGAGAAGCCTGGGCTGTGGCAGCGCAGGTGGAGTGAGGGGGCGGGAAAATGTGCCTTTTAACAGAAGCTCATTGGTTAAGAGCTAAATGTCGCTCATCTGCGGGTTAACTCATTGATTGCTGACAATTATTTTACTTCAAATAAAGACATAACGTTTTCTGGGCATAGTTGCATTTTATTTAGAACCATTATAAAATATGGGTTAAACTTTGGTAAATTCCATTTCCTAAATAATATAAAATATAAAGGTTAAATCCAGACCATGTTCCACAAGTTTGCACGGTTATGTAAGAAGAGTCCCTTTTATAATAATTTTAGTGCTTCAGGTAGTTTGCATGACAACAAGGAATGATTAAAGATGGCCACTGTGGTTAGATTAAGAGTCTCACAAAGGCAAATGCTTAAACCAGGGTTCGTCAACCTGCGGCTCCGGAGCCGCATGTGGCTCTTTCATCCCTCTGATGCGGCTCCCTGTGGCTTTTAAAAATAATAAATTAATTAATGAGTATTTAATTATTGTATTTTATTTTAGTTTGTTTGTTTTTATGTTGTCGCTGTTACTATGCGTCACCAATGCCAATGTGCGACACCCGCCAGCAAACCATTTCTTGAATCCCAGGTAGGCCAACTATGGGGAATTCTAAGAAAAGAAAAGTGTCTGAAGAAAACATAACGTTAACAGGAACGTGGGTTGATTCATTTGCTTTCACTGCTGACGAGACTAGTTTACCAGTAGGCTATGCTTATTATTTAATGAGGAGATATAGCGGCAGTAGCTCAGTGGGTAGAGCCGGAAGATAGTTGGTTCGATTCCCGCTCTCCCCACAGTTCATACTGTCGTTGTGTCCTTGGGCAAGACACTTAACCCACCTTGCCTCCAGTGGCTGTAACACTGGTAATTACTGTAGAACAATGTAAGTCGCTTTGGATAAAAGCGTCAGCTAAATGAATAAATGTAAATGTAAAATGTAAATGTAGATATGCAGGTGTTTTCCAACTTAAGGCCCGTACACACCAGGACGAATATTCGCGCACGTTATTCGCCAGCGTTTTTTAGCGCGTTTTTTGTGTTCACACCCAAGCGATTTTTGCTGCCGATGAGCCGAGTGAACATGCAAATTCATTCCCTGACATTAGATGGCGCTTAATGTAAAACAGAAATGTACACAAGGTGGCGCTGTGCAACTTTATGCTTCTGACACTCGCTTTTCACTCAGAAGAAAAGAGCAAGTAATTTTTGTAATCAATGTTGCATGTGTCATAAGTTCTTTGTGTTCCGACACCAACGAGTCCAGCAGCTCTACATTCATCTTGCCTTGCATTTTCTTCGTCTTATTTCTTCCCGGCAGTGTTACGTATGTGTGCTCGGCAAGACTGTTTTGTATTTGAGCGCCCCCAAGTTGTGTTTTACTGTAACTTCAGAAGCTCCAGACACGTGAGCAAAAGCGCTAATCTCACTGGTCGTATAGTTTTTGACGCAGCGCGTAACCCGAGACGTTTTTTAAAAACTGACGCTTTTACGCGTGGCGTTTTTCCCATCGGTGTGAACACTCACATTGGCGCCCATTGTTTAGTTAAACGTCGGCGAATAACGTCGGCGAAATTCGTCTCGGTGTGAACAGGCCTTTAAACTTTATTAAAAGCAAACATTGCACACAGCTCACAGATGACAGCTTACGATCCTGTGTAAAGAAGAAGGTGACGGCAGACACGGGAGCAGAAATCACATTAACCAAGTATGATAAATATTTTAATTGCCTATTATTTTGCATATATTCATATTTTTTATTGTTCAGTGAAATAGTCCTTTTATTATTCAGATTGACAGCTGACTGCACACGCCAGTAAAAGGATGACGGCACATAAATACAAGAAGAACTTAAATAGACATTGAGTACTTTACTTAAAAGTATCCTTTAACCGAACGTATTTTTTTCAGAGTTCAAATTGTTTTTGTTTCTGCAGAAATGGTTTAGTTTTGTTTTCTCTGCAGTCGTTCATTGATTTCATAAATGCCACACATTATATTTTGTTTATACATAGCATAAAGGCAAAAAAATGTGCAGTGTCATACGCAGTGTTATTTCATTTTAAATGTCAAAAGGGTTTTGTGGCTCCAAGTGTTTTCTATACTGTAGGAAATGGGTCCAAATGGCTGTTTGAGTGGTAAAGGTTGCCGACCCCTGGCATAAACAAAATATTCTTGTGAATAGTTCACATATAGAAAAGATAAAAAATTGACTAAGACCTTGGCTACAGCCTGAGCGCGCACCTCTGGTCCTCCTACGATGTCCAGAGTGTCATACAGCTGCTCGTACACCTATGGGGCAGAGAGGGCAACAGTGAGGCACATAACACACACAACATATGGCAACGCTCAACTCCATCTGTACTACTGATATTAATAATGCTGTTGTATATCTGAGAAATGATTAGGACAGTTATAATGTGAGGTTCGGCATTAATCCCACCTGCTGTATAATATTTACTGATGCTCTGTTAAGGGACCTCCAGAGTGCAGACCCCAGGAAAACTGAAAGAGCAAAAAACTATAAAATCTAGGAGGAGGACATTTTTGTTCTTTTATTGTTCTTTACTCTCACTGATCTCACTAAACTGATCAGATTTTGTCAAGTTGTCACTCAGTTTTTTTTTTTAGTTTTTGCTCTGACTCTGATGGAGTGTCTAAGGACAGGGGATATTGTCTAGTTCAGCATGTTTGTGTATTTGCTGCTATTTGTCTCTGTAAAGCCCTTTGAGGCAATTGCTGTTGTGGTATTAGATATACAATAATAAAACTGAATTGAATGGATCACTTGAGAATATCTAGAAACCTACTTCAAACGTATTGACCTGCATGAATAAGAACCATCTGTTAGTTAAACTCAGAATGGAAAGATAGATTCAAGGCCTGCTGTTGTAAAGCATACAATAAAGACAATTTCACAATTTGTAAAATCATAATTATGTCACTCTTCTGAACTACTTATCATAATGATTTATGGTTTAATCAATAGGCTACAGAAATACTTGTGCACCTCTCTGATTGCAGCACAGAATCTGCTCTGGAGGACTCGCTGCAGGGCTTGGAGTTTGGGGGGAGGCAGTTCTCCAGTTCTCTGGAGCCGGTCCAACAGCTCAATCACTCTGCATACATCTTAAACACACAAAAGACCCCAGAGACAGAAGCCTCAGCTGTCACAGCGGCTAGAAATGGTAAACACAGCTGTTTAGGGTCACTACAAAATGGTCATTAGTGCTGAACCTGCTGCTCCTATAGTTTACTTTCTAGAATTGCTAATGGCATACCATTTTTTTTAAAAAAAAGAAAAGAAGCAGAAGCTAAAGAACCCTGTTTAGGTGTAATGTAATCTGTTAGTGAAAGAAGCTTTTAAGTGTTGTAGGGTCATGCACCCTACAACACTTAAAAGCTTAAAAAACCCGGTGGCTTTATGTGGAGAGCATTTATTACGTGCAACATTAGTTGAGAAAACTTGTTAAGCTAACTTGAGTAACCAGCAAGCCTGTTGGCTCCCTGTTGATGCCCGCATTAAGTTCAAAGCTATGCTCTTGGCCTATAAGACCACCAATGGCTCCGCCCCCTCATATCAATCAAATCAAATCAAATATACTTTATTGTCCCCGAAGGGAAATCTTTCTTGGGCGCAGTGTCACAGCAGCAGTAGAACATAAGTACACAGACTCACAACAAAGTACATACGTATATGTACAACATACTACATACAAACAGCAACAGTACTTTGACCGTAACATAATCTGTGCAAATACCGCATATCAAATTAAAATAATTGCACTGGCTCTAAGTAAAATGCATTCTCAAAATAAAACCTAAAAATAATACCTAGAATCAGCTAAAACTAATCAACAGTAAAAACATACGAGAAAATAAATAAATAGGTTATAATAGACCAACTCTAAGAACATATCAGAATGTGCAGGAATAAGAAGAAGTAAATCATCGAGCCTCTATATTAAGACGAGTAATAGATGTAGGAATAAAAGAGAGCTTCAGTCGGTTAGTTTTACACCTATAAGCTCTGTACCTTCTGCCTGAGGGAAGAAGCTCATACTCATTAAATAAAATGTGAGAAGGATCATTAAGAATCCTGTGAGACAGTCTGGACACAGTGCCTTTGTAGATGGACTGCAGAGAAGGAACGTCTTTTTGTCTTAACACATTCATTGTTGTTTATATATATTTTTACCATATTATTATTATTATAATATTATATATATATATATATATATATATATATATATATATATATTATTTATACTATATTTATTATATATATCTTCACTCACTGACACAGACCTATGTTCCTACCAGATCCCTGCGCTCTGCTAATGAACGTCATGTGGTACCATCCCAAAAAGGAAAAAAAAATTCACTCTCATATACTTTCTCTGGATCTGTTCCACATTGGTGGAATGATCTACCTGCAAGATCAGCAGATTCTGTAGCCATCTTTAAAAAAACGCTTGTAAACACATCTTTTCCATCAACACCTGACGGACAAACACTTAATTCTACTTCCTTCTTATCGATTCCTTTTCTTCAAAAAATAAATAAATAAATAAATAAATCCTATCCTTAGGTTTGTATCCTGTGCTAGGTTTGAACTGACTAGTTTTTTGTTCCTTGTGTAAAAATTGCTTCCATTGTTTTCCTCACTTGTAAGTCGTTTTGGATAAAAGCGTCTGCTAAATGACTAAATGTAAATGTAAATGTAGGAAAGAAATAAGGCCTTTATAATAAAAATAATTAACTAAATGTTCTATATATGTTATAGTAGGCTCCATAGCAACCAGAACAGTTGAAGGCTAGTAGTAAAGTAGTAGCCTAGTAAAGCTGCCACACAATAAGCACCGTTTGGAGTGAGCAGCTGATGCTGCTGGTCAGAAGGTCAGGCCACGTGATGCGCTTGAGGGGAGCGGCCGCAATGTTAACATCTAATGATCGCAGAGTAGGCTATATTTGATTGTGGAAGCCTTTGCATGGTGCAGTTTCTTCTATTGTGTTCGAGCTCCTTCCAATCTTTAAACAAAATGGAGGGTTGATAGTTTGTGGTGCCGATGGTCTAATTTTACAACAGCTATTAAATAGAACGATCAAGAAAAATAGGATACATGATTTTAAGTTTATTACTAAAATGACATCGAAATTGCCCGAACTCACAATTGACATTTGTTATGGTTTGACTTTCTACAGTAGAACAGGCACTCATTATAAATGAATGGTTCCTCTCTTCAGTCTGAGGAGATCCCGTTACGACCTGGTCTTTCCCACTGATGATCTGAGCGGCCGACGTAAAGAGGACTTACCTCTCTCCAGACACAGCGGCTCGGACATGGCTGCCATGTCTGCTTCCTTGCCGGTGTGGTAATAGGACGACAGCATGGTAAGCCCTTTGTCTTCTGCGTAAATGTCCTGAATCACGCTGCGTGAATGAGCCAGAGCTATTCTTCAAAGCGCGTCCATCCTCCTTGCTCTGCCAGTCCGTAATGCGGGTGCTTCTCCTTCCCTGTTGAGCCAAGTGTGCGCAGTAACACACTGGGCTACACCATAACCCCCGTTTCTTACGTTTGACAATACCCTGAGGTTTTTAAAGGTACGGTAGGCCTATGAGGATAAGGGACCAGGTAATTTTTCACTATCCAAAATTTTATTAAAGTTCACAGCAGTGGTTGTTACTCGGAGTCTACAACTGAAGAGACAAAACTGTAGGACTGAAGCTTGAATGGATTTGGATACATAAAATGTAGACTACAAGATCCCAGGACTTCCACACAATAAAACAATAAAATATTGAATGAAACCGTTCTCAACCTCCTGGGAATCCTGCCGACAACGCTAAAATGTGGCGGCGAGTGGGGAAGTACATTACTAGTAAAAATAAAGTAAAGATAATTACAGACTACCGCTACAATTAGTAATACAGAAATGCCAGACAACGCCACTCCAGGAGTTTCACCTGCAGAATCTAAATGAAGATGGACCTATAGAGGCCCACAGGTAAGCATTACAAAATTGAGACTGGAGACTCTATTACCATTCACTGTATTTATTGATGAGTCACTGGTCAAATAATTTAAATACTTTATTAACAAACAACATTAAAAGAGATAAAAGCCACCAAACCCAGAATGTAAGCACTCTAGGATAAGCAGCACAATAATAATGCCTAAAAACAGTCAAGCCAAGGCCTGTGTTAGACACCATGGCACGATCCTTGATGCGGTACGAAGATATATAGTCTTATGAATTCCTGAAGCATGACAGACTGGCTAGTCAATGCTGCACTGTGTCCTGTCTCTGGGTCCCGTACTGATGAACTTGATTGGACTTCTGCCTGAGACTCCTCAAATCTCTAAAGACAACTCAAATATTCTCCAAAAACTGAAATATAATAAAATATTAGCCCAAATAAATTAAAAAATTAATAGTCTACTTGTTTAAAATAATAAATACAGTAATCTGGAAACAACCTTCAATCTTCATAGCTACCTCAACCAATCATTGAATGGAGAAGCAGAGACCATTTTCTGATTTTAAAGGTACTATGTGTAGCTTTAAGGTGAAAAAAAAAAAAGCTTGCTATGTGTTATTTTTTGACATATTCATGAACCCATCTCAATGGGATGAATAAATGTGCTTGTGGCAGAGTGGTTAGCACTCCATCCTCACAGCAAGAAGATCGTGAGTTCAAAACCCAGCCGACTCAAACATTTCTCTTCCGACTTCAGTCTTTCTGTGAGGAGTCTGCATGTCCTCCACGTGTTACCGTTGGTTCTCTCCGGGTACTCCGGCTTCCTCCCACAGTCCAAACACATGCATGTATAGGTTAATTGGCAACTCTAGTGTCCCTAGTGAATGAATGTGAGTAAGAGGACCCCCTCGGAAACAAGATGATTCATCTTGTTTCCGAGGGGGTCCTCGGAAACAAGATGATTCATCTCAAGGGAAAAATTGTGAATAAATGTACACAATTACAGTTCATCACGATTGTCTCAATTAGCCTGTATGCGCAATTTCATTTGGGCACAAAGGTTCAAATTTCCCGCAAGAAATCTGCGGATGTAACATAATGCGCTCATGCTACTTGATTCTTCCATTCTGTCCATGGATCTAGACAGCGCTACGACAATCACCTGTAAAGCGTGTAGTTGGCGTGCGTGTATGAGCTACAACTGCCAACAACAAACGTGTTTAGAAATTTCTGAAACCTCCGCAATGCATCTTTAAGCTTTTCTAACATATCTAAGAAATTTAGTTCAATTAAAAGTTTTGGGTTTCCAGGAACATTTAGCCCAGGTATGTGAACTGGGTAGAAATTAATCAACAATTCAAAAATAAAGTGCTGTAATCATTAGCTCATTGATTCTACAAAACTGGGACTAAACACATTGAATGGCTACTAAAGGTAACCATCCTCACCTGTGATCTGTTTGCTTGTAATCAGTATAAAAGGTCAGTGAGTTTCTGGGTTTGTGACAGAACTTTCTGTCTTTCATCCAGTGCTGCGCTGACGTTTCTGTAATCTGAGTCAAGAGAAAAGCAGAAGAATTGAACTGTATAAAACAGGAAAGGGATATAAAAAGAGATCCAATGAATTGAGAATGCCAATCAGCAGTGTTCAAAATTAGGGTTTCTGTTGAAACCAAACCATCTGCTGAAACAAAAATTTTAGCCACAACTGCCAGAAAAATTGTTCAGGATGCAAAGAAAAACTCACAGATAACTTCAGTTGAAATACAAAAAATAAAACTTCTGGAACAAAGTCATTTGGAATGATAAGAAAATATACAAGGCCTACACCTGTGAAAAACACAGGAACTTGGTCAGAATTGATAGCAAGATGAATGCAGCATGTTATCAGAAAATACTGGAGGAAATAATTAATTTATTAAAATTGATTTCGGGGCACCAGTCTAGAATTATTACATAGTCACGTCCGTCTCGAGACAAACGGTTATGTCTAGTCTCATAATGTTCTGAAGGTAGAGTTCTTCTGGTTTTTGAATATTCTCAATATAAACAAGGAAAAACACCAATGTCTTTGGACAATGGAATTTTATTAAAAAAAGCTTATATAAAATTTAATAATAGATAATGACATGAAAAGGTGGACAATGTTATGGGACATTAATAAGGACAGTTAAAACAGGAATGGATGAACAACAAAATAATAAAACATTTACTGTCAGAGGATTTGTGAAACAAAAAAAGTATTGATTATTTGACTCTATTTTTACCAAGGGGGTTTTACAGAGCTTTTAAAGGGAATTTCGATGACGGCTTCTGAGGCCAAGGCTCTTACGTTTTAGATAGTACAGTTATGACGCCAAATTTATGTTCCACGTTTAGACTCATCTTGGGGGTCGTGATTGGTACCAGATCTTAGCGGCGAGAGGTCTAAAGATTCTTCAGAGCCCTGTCGTTGGCTGATGACTTGTGTCGCCTCCAGGATGGTCGCCGTGTACACTCTCCAAAAAAGGGCCGCCGTGCGCCTGGGGAGAGAAGCGTCCTGTTACTGTCCAAACTAGCCAGGCCTTTAGCATCAGCTCCGTGTAAAAATTAAGTTATTGCGAGGTCCACTGAAGGAGGTCTTAGCAGCTGTTCTTCTGGGTTAAAACTTGCTTTGAGGAAGCTAGGTTTGGTCAAGCCGGCTGGTTTAAGCAGGCAAAAATGGTTCCCAAAAATGAAGTTAGTTTCCGTCTGCGGCCGAAGAGACAAAAATATTTTGAACAGCTGATTAGAAAGAAGGAAAAACTTGCAAGCTTTAAAGTACAAATAAAACATTCATACTGGGCGGCAGTAGCTCAGTGGGTAGAGCAGTCGTCTTTCAACCGGAAGGTAGGTGGTTCGATTCCCGCTCTCCCCACAGTACATACCTCCAGTGGCTGTAACACTGGTAATTACTGTAGAACAATGTAAGTCGCTTTGGAAAAAAGCATCAGCTAAATGAATAAATGTAAATGTAGATTATACATAGAAAAATGAATATAGTAAGGACATGATCAGGGAAACATACATTCATCACATTTCATTAAAACAAAACATAACCTGTCAAACTCCACAGTCTTCCTGGAAAGAATAGTATGAACGACACATTCAAATAGTCCTTTGTCCATTTGACCACTAGATGGCAGTCTTTGATCATTCTCAAAGGCTATGATCAAAGCATTCCTGATGTCAATCAGGTTGGGAATAAAGTGTTCTCGGGAAAAGCTGGATAAACACCTTATCTCCAAGAATAAGACACATGGACCTGTGTAAACATGATACAAACAATCTTTGATTACAAAAGTAATCTGGTAGAAAAATATCTGTAACAGGCATTTCTCGGTATATTTACATCCAGAGCTCCAGTAGAATCAGGTTTAAAAATGGCAGTGTAAAACCAACACCAAAAAGTCTCAGAAGGCTTTGGTTCATGAAAAATACCAAACACAACACAGACGAGTCAAGGTTCTCACTGTGCTCAATATTAAAGACGGCTGATTGTTGGCAAAGATCTGTAAAAAGTGAACCTAGCTGCAGTTACACTCATGTGTTCTTTGCTGTCCATGAGTTCTTTTGACCTGGTGCTGGCTGGTAAACCAGGATCTGTCTTTTTATGAAAACAAACAGAATCGTTAATTATAAGTCCTGAAGACTCGTTCGGTCTTATCCAAACAAGAAACATCTGTGCATATATTTAAAAAGAGCACATTTAATCTCCTGTGGGGAAGACCACGGTGTTAGTCCAAACTCCTGCTTGCTGGGTAAGTCTGAAAGTGATAAGTGTGGAATGGAGGACTGATCTGCTACAGCATAGAAAGTTCCAGAGCTAACCCTAATCCTAACAGCTCTAAAACTTTCTCCTCCCTGACCTCCGCATGAAAGACTTACTGTCACATTTCATATTCAAACTAAAAATTCTAACTATATAGCACAATTCATACACTGCTTTACAGGAATAAAAGACAATTTAAAAGATTTAGATAAAAAAACATAAGAGAAATTAAAAACATTATAAAAGAAGAGTGCAGATAAAAACACTTTAAAATGTAATGTAGGCGGAGCTAAAGAGGAAGGTTTTTAACCTCCCCTTGAACATTGTTAAAGTTGAGGCTGTTCCAGGTTTTTGCTGCATGAAACTTAAACACTGCTTCACCCTGTTTAGTTCTAACTCTGGGCCTGTCCCAGATGTTCTCAGAGTCTGAGGAGGTTCATAAGCTACTAGCATTTCAGAAATATATTCTGGTCTTAAACCATTAAGAGACTTGTAAACCAGCAGTGCTGTTTTAAAGTCTATTCTCTGAGCAACAGAAAGCAGTGCAGAGATTTTAAGACTAGCGTGATGTAGTTGTACTTCCTGGTTTTGGTTAGAACCCGAGCAGCAGCGTTCTGAATAAGCTGCAGCTGTCTTAACCCTCGTTTTGAGAGACCAGTGAGCAGGCCGTTACAGTAATCTAACCTGCTGGAGATAAAAGCATGAATAAGTTTCTCTAAGTCTGTTTGAGACATTATTCCTTTGAATCTGGAAATGTTTTTAAGGTGATAAAATGCAGATGATGTAACTGACTTAATGTGACTCTGGAAATTTAATTCTGAGTCCATGATGACCCCTAGATTTCTAACCTGGTTTTTAGATTTTAGAGAAAGAGACTCGAGGTGACTGCTGACGCTTTCTCTTTGTTTCTGTTCCAAAGATAATTATTTCAGTCTTGTTTCTGTTCAGTTGGAGAAAATAATTTTGCCTCCACACATGAATTTGTTCAATGCCGTGATGCAGTGAATGAATTGGTTCATTTTCACCTGCTGTGAGTGAAATGTAAATTTGAATGTCATCTGCATAATTATGGTAGGATACGCCACAGCTGCATGTTAACTGGCCTAAAGGAAGAAGTAGAGATTGAATAATAGAGGTCCAAAGATAGACCTCAAGACACTCAAGTCCAACAGAACTAAGACAGAGACTTTGTGTTCAGACAGATGTCATTTGTGACTTTGAAGTGCAGTCTCAGTCTGTGATGGGGCCTAAAACCTGACTGAAAAGGATCAAAGCAGTTTTAAGTAATAGAAAGTCATTAAGTTGCTGATATACAACTTTTTCGATGACTTTCCCAAAAAATGGCAGATTTGATATGGGCCGATAGTTGTTGAGCACTGTACCATCAAGACTGCTCTTCTTTATGAGAGGCTTGATGACAGCAGTTTTTAAAGCCCTTGGAAATGTTCCAGACTGTAAGGAATTATTGACTATATCAGTGAGTGTTTAATGCCTTGAACCTTGTTGTTAAAAAACAATGCAAACTCATTGCATTTAGTGTTGGAAACTAATTCTGGAGGAAATTGAGCTGGAGGGTTTGTTAATCTGTTCACTGTAGCAAACAGGACACGTGAGTTGTTACTGCTGTTGTTGATGAGCTCTGAGAAGAATATTTCTCTTGCTTTTTGCAAAGTTTGATTAAAAACATGCAGATTTTCTTTGTATACCTCATAATGAATTAAGAGGTTAAATTTAATTTTCATTTCGGCTTTTCGACATTCCCTTTTCTGTGCCCTGACAGAAGGAGCATTGCTCCACGAAGCCTTCTGCCTCTTCCTCATCACTTTAACCCAGTGGTCCCCAAACTTTTTTCCAGTGAGGGCCACATAACTTTTCCCTTCTCTGATAGGGGCCAGGGTCAGTTTCTAACAGAAAGTGTGATAATCGCTGAGGTCCCTAAATGTAATCATTTATTGTTTTCCAGAAAACATGCTGACACTCCAGCGCACCATACATATCCAAATATTAATAACCCTTTCTGAGATCCAATAACCCTCTCTGGGTTCTTCACAGGATAAAATAACGCAGAAAATATATAGGCTAATAACACTATTTATGAAATCAATAAAAATCAAATAAACCTCTCTGGGTTCTTCACAGAAAGAAAGTTATGCTGTGCACCTGTCAGAGCAGAATCTCAAATGTCTCTCAAAGTTCTTGTGTTCTTTCCTTATAATCCAATTTTGAAGGTTCCATAGGCTAGCCCAGTAGACACCACTGTAGGCTCTCTCTCATCAACTTCCGTCTGAAAACCACAGAGCAAGCAGTCTAAGAAACCGAACTCAGTGATACAGCACCTACACAGCACAATACATTTAAATACCAGTATGGTTGTGGAGATAGATTTTATCCCAATAGATTTTATTAGGGGCCAAGCACTATTGTTTCTGTTCCGGTTCCTATTATTATTATTCTTCTTCTGCCATTGAAGTCTATGCGGGAAAATAATGAAAGTTGGCACACTCATTAAGGACTGTCCGGTCATTGATCCTAGCAAATTTGAAGTGTCTAACTCAATATCTCTAGCGCCACCAACTGTTCAAGGTTTGACTTACGTTTATGCTAAAAACTTTTGAACCCTAAGGCCTAGAATGAAAATTCTCAAGGCGATTCGATTAGACCCTATGACGTCATTTTCCATCATGAAAATTTTTCCGCCATTTTGAATTTTACGAAAAACCTACTTTTTCGAACTCCTCCTAGGCTGTTTGTCTGATTTTTAACCACATCATCTCCAGACTATGTTGACAAAAAGTTATTCAAAGAAAGTTGATTTGTTTAACTGTTGTTAAATGAAAATTGACTTAGTGCATATATATATATATATATATATATATATATATATAAAACAAACAAACTATGGTAGTTTTAATTCATAAACAGTTTAAAAAACAATCAACAACATCAGAGTTGAAGTAACTACATTGGTAATTTATTATTACTGCGATGACTGATTCCATATCCTTCCAATCATACAGTACAACATCTTACAGTATAAAGAAGGGTCAGATAGTCCTCAGAGGTAAACATTTTAGTAAGAAAATAGGGCAAGATGGAAAAACACAATCTAAAGTATTTTTTTCAGCTCTTTTTATGTACTGCAATTGAAACCATGGCTTTATAACATGGACAAACTGTCCTCTGGACAAACATGTGGAGCCCTGTACTAAACATTGGTGTATTACACTACAAGGGTTCTTTCACAAATGAACTGTTTGTTTAAATGGTGCTGAATAAAGATCCATTCATTAAAGCAGTAGTTAAATTCATCATCATCAGCCATTGTTTTTGCGTTTACAAAAAGGTGAAGCTCATTTGCACAAGTGTGCACAATGGGAAGAATTTTTTTTTTATCATGAATAAACATTAATTTATGAGCTGGATGAAAACCAATGGCTGGGACTTTGCTGCAACCTGTAGCAAATGCCAGGACGTGACCAGGGCTCAAAGTGTTCACGAATGCCTCCTCATCGTTGGTTAGAGTCCTGTCCCCATACGTGTCTCTCAGCTCTTTATCTACAATCAAAGGGAAACCATTATTAACTTGCAGACTGGAAAATACTCAGGTTTAAGAAAGCCTGAATCAATGAATAATTGAGTGACTAATGGATTGTTATGGACTGTATAGGTATTTTGGTGAAAAAGCAATTTTATTCTAAAAAGCATCAGATAACTGTATTCTTGTTTGTGGTACATAAAAATTAGACAGGCACAGCTTCATGAGTTGCGTAAAGAATAAAATGAATCTGTAAATTTCCTATATTGTCTTGTATAATATACTGAATTACAAATACATACCGGTACTTACTTTCAACACATTGGAGAAACTCCCTAAATTTGACCACTATCAACTCCTCCTTAGCTCTTCTGTTACATTACATAACACCTCACAAATTAAAAAAACAACAAACAGCCAGCTAGGTTACATGAGTATGCAAGTATACCGAGCGGTATGATGTCCCAGTGGAGGAGGTGGGTGTGGCTGGCCCCAGGGTGTAAGCGGTGGGAGCCTGAATAGACATTATCAAAATATTAGCAACATTATATTTCAATTGCTTTTAATGATTATATGCACAGCAATCAAAGCAGGGTTGAGATTGGCAAAGGAAACAAAGAGAGATACATTTTATGCTTTTTTAACAGTATGCACTCTTTCTGATTATGGTATCTTATTAACATTTAATATTAATGTTTTTATCATTGTTATTGCCTCTGTCCTCCATTAGCATTTCTCTCTCTCTATCCACGCAGAATACAGTTTTATCTTGTGAGTAAAGGCCAGCAGGTAACGTTAAGTTTGGCCAAGGAGAGATATCTGACTGAGGACAGAGGCTGATTAGCATTTTAAAAACAATTTACAGTGTCATTTGTGGGCCTGAGGGGTGACAAGTAGCCCTCGTTAGCAGTAAGGCTAAATTTATCATGCTTTGCATTTCAGAAAATCTTCACATAATCTTAAACTCACATTTACTCATGAGTTCATCCCACTGTGTCACTTACGTTAACCGGTGTGAGTTTTACGTTTTATAGAAACAAATGTGCTACACATAAAGTGCATTTGGTGCTAGTAGCAAATCTCAACTGGCTACCGTTAGCTTGTTTAGTTAAGTTAGCCTTGACAAGAATCCAATGCTATGTGATTTGGAAAATATACTTACAGAGGTGGCCTGTGGTGGTCCCGAGGCGGTTGCTGTCATCGTAGAAACATTTTGAATAGCCGCCAGGACGGCTCTGCCGATGCTCTCGGCTTGCACCGATTCGGTGGACAGTTTGAACGACTGGTCAGGGGCGGGCGGGAATATATGCTCTTGTTGGCGTTTAAGCATGCGAACATGACATTCAGTCAAAGTGAGACCCCTTGTGGCTGGCTATTATGGCTACAGGTCATCATACAGGCTGATTGACATTTCATTAAAATGACACTAGCCTTCTCTTCAAATAAAGTTTCTCCGACCGTGTTTATTATTTTAGGTAGTTATTATCACAAGAAAACCATGTCCAAGAGTCAATTTCCTCGGATGAGATGGTTTCGTTTTTTATTTGACACGATGCTATAAACACACACACATAGACCACAAAGGCACCATTGCATACTATGCATGTCACAATGACTGTGACTTTACAATAAAATGAGAAAGCCATCCCATCTCAATAATGAAAATATCGTGGGCAAAACAGTTCAAAATGAGAGGCTGAAAATATGCGTATGACATTAGCAATGATGTCTCATCTTAACATATGTAAGTACAAATGTTAAGATAAGTTGAGATAAAGGGGTGATAAATGTGACCCTGTTATGCTCCAGAAAATTACATGTGAATTTTTATTTTTGTTTCTTACTTATGCTGTTATATTGTGAAAATGTATTTAATACAGTGGTCAAACACTCACTGGAGGCTAGTGTTCTTACTGACTGGATTATTTCAAGCTTAAAGCCAATGCATATCCCTGAAGCCACATCAAGTTTTTTATGCATCATTCAAAAACATTACAATGCCAGGCAATATATTCAACAATAAATATCATGTGAATAATTAACTTTTTTTTATCCGTTTATTTATCCTCGAGCTTTTATTTTGGCACTTCCGGTTGTTGGCATTTTGAATTTGCATATTAGTTAAATATTTAGTTTCAACATTTAGATTTAGATTTAGATTTAACATTTAGATTAAGATTTAACATTTAGATTTAGATTTAACATTTAGATTTAGATTTAATATTTAGATTTAACATTTAGATTTAGATCTAACATTTAGATTTAACATTTAGATTTAACATTTAGGTGTAACATTTAATATTTAGATTTAACATTTAATATTTAGATTTAACTATTTACAATATCTTTAAGTTGACAAATATTGTTGTAAATGTGATAAAACGTTCATACCAGTTTTTTAAACATTGTTTGAAGCTAAATGTGACAAAATGTTGCTGTTATTTTCAGCGTGAGCCGGTTTACAAACGGCGCCCCATAGCCATAAAGGTCAAAACGTGCTGGGGCAAAGTGAGGTCAGACAGAGCAACATCAATCACAGTGACATCTGAAATATGAACACCCTTAATAATGACCAGGTCCAGAGTGTCACCTCTGTTAAGGGTCGGCTCATTAACATGCTGACAAAGACCAAAAGTATCAAGAATAGAAGAAGATTCTTTGGCTTTTCTGTCACAAACATTATCCACATGCACATTAAAATCACCTGATATGACTATTTGTTCATATTCTGTGCAGATAACAGAAATAAAATTATGACATTGTTGGGGTGGTTTGTAAAGAACTACATATAAAATAGATGGAGTAAACCTCAACTCCATTTTGAATGACACATACTCAAATGATAAAAACTCCCAAAGTGATTCTTGTTTCTGGATAAGAATATTATCCCTAAAAATAGCACAAACACCACCACCCTTTTTGTTTTTCTGCATTTTGGATAAAGATGTGAAATTTGATGGGGTGGATTCAATAAGGACAGCATTTCCAGTTTTGCTGTCTAACCATGTTTCTGTTAAAAAACATCAAATCAAACTTATTTGAAGTCATAAAATCATTAATTAATAGAGATTTCTTTCCCAAAGACCTGACATTGAACACTGTAAGTTTCCAGTCTGTTTGAGCAGGACCAGACTTTATCTGTTTGCAGGGCATTTGAATCAGATTGGTCTGATTTGACAATCTAACTGTTATTCTCTTCTCCAATCTGCGACTTCTGACTGTAGCTATGGAGCTGGGGGGGAGTGTTCTCTCCCAGACTGTTCTACTGACTCCCACCATAATTGCACTGTCCTGTTATACAATGCAATTGCTGTTTTTTATTGTTTTTAAATGTTGTTCTTACCGTGTAAAGAAAAGCGTGTCTATAAATCAAATGTATCACTTTTTAGGGGCATTAAACATGAACAAAAACTCCCTGAAAATGTCTAAAAAATGTAGGCCCGGGAAAATTTTTATTAACATAATGTCTTGGAACAACTACAGAACATGTGAAAAACAGAAGGAAATTACATTATGGCCCCACCCTAAACAAAACAGGAAGTTGGCCATTTTGGTTCAAAGGCATGACCCCTGAATCTGTGCCCTCAAACAGTACAGTGGTGCCTCTGGAACACACAAGTTAAAATTATTTACACATTTGCATCATAAATCAACTCAAAATAACTACTACTACTTGCATTTGTGATTCATAATTCTGTCACTCATTCTTGCTGCCACCAAATATAACACAGTCTATCTTTACTTGAGGTGGATGTGTCCATCCACCTGTCTCCAGAAGAAGACTTAAGAATTCTCACCTCCTCGTCTCAGTCAGTCACTGTGTTTAGATTTTGTCTGCATCTCAAGAAAGCAGAATATTTAAAACATGATTAGATATTTGTATTTAATGTATGGATTAAATCAGAATTATGTAAAAACATAAATGTAGAGATATTCAGTAATCACACAATAAAAAAAGATTTAAATGAAAAAAATCTCTCTAGTTTAAAGTATAAGACTTCATTCGTCAGCCAAATGACTTACCAAATCCTAAAGCAAACTGATTCTATCTGAGTTTAGGTAACAAAGTCCCTTAACAATACTAGACCATTCTAAAGCAAGATGAAACCAAGAGTAGGACAAAACAAAGTAAATACTAAACACAGCACTACCAGAACCACCTAGAACTAGATTTAACCAGGTCTAAGCAAAGAAAAAAGCCCATAACTACATAATGACTTGACTAAACCATGATGAAATCAACACTAACAAATTTTTCAGTAATAAGTAAATCAGGACCTAAAAAAAAAATCAATAACTTTATGGGTGTGTAACAATAAGTTAATGTTTAACATAAGATCACCAATAAATGAAAAGGTCACTTACCTAAAGCTGATGAGAGAGTGAGAAGAGTCAAGACAAAGTGTGGGAATTTTAAAATATGTCTTAGATTATAATCTTCTATTATGTGTTACCATATTTAACATTGACATTACACACGTGGTCCAGACGTCAATGTAATTAATTGGCCCAAATACTTGAAATCCAGATGTGACCCAAAGACAATTTCATTCCAATTTTGAAGGTATGGCAAAGTGGATGTGGTTAGGATTTGTCCCACATCTCATTTGCTATATCATGTATTACATTTACATGCCATATGTGGTCTCAAAAGATAGATTCCCTCCAATCTTGAAGGTATGGCAAAGCGTATATACTTTGTAATTTGCCCGTATGTGTTTTTGCCATGCCAGATGTCAGCCAAAATGCCAGTTAAATGTTGCTATCAGGGTATTGTGTAAACAGTCAGCATTTTCAACACAAATATTCAACAATACTGACAGTATAACACAAGGTTAGTGTTCAGTTTCACTCAAGAAGAACAGCACCTGAATGGAACAGTAACACTAAAGACTCTCCTGAGCTTTTAACGACTCCAACATCAGGAGTCACACTGCCCTGAACTAACGACTATGAGAACAGAACAGCCCGGTCCAATCAAAGTTAGTTTCAGATCAAACCCCTACCTCTAGAGATAAAGCTCAGCTCTCTTACCAGTTGATCTCAGAACTTTTAAAGTCTCTTTGAATTAGAATCAAAATGCTTTTGCTGCACAATTACATTCAAGCTTTTCTGACTCCTGCGTCAGAGAATATTACTAATAGGCAGAGAAGGTAGTATTTGAACTTGTGGTCTAATATTTCTATGTGATGTGTTCGTTTTTGTGTACTCAGGTACTTAATGACTTCTGATGGGTTTATGTTACTTATCTTAGGATTTATATTTATGCATGGATGAGAATCAATGTATGGATGTTATAATAATACAGCTAGGAACATAGGAATGTAAAAGAGAAAACATGTCAGAATGTATGGTTTAAATCATGATTAGTTTGTTGTGCAAATACACACAGGGAAAAATTATTAGACAGCACAGAGACATGGTGTCTGGAGATCCAGGTTACGAAGGAAGAAGCGGCCAATGAGGGGATTCTCAAAGTCCTAACAAAATAAGACAAATAAACAGTCATGTGAAAACTGTATAAAAGCTTGGGTCTACTGTACAATAGTTAGTAGAGCTGAGATAGTCTACTCGGGTCGTTAGTGTTGTTTGTGAACAATAAAGACTCTATGGCATTGAAATGGTTGTACGTTCATGACTTATTGTGCCAAAGGCTGAGAGGTCATGGACACGACAAACTGCTCCAGGGCGGGCTTTTCAACGCGCGGTTCAGTAAACACGCCCCTCTTCTCAGAGCCCGACCTGAACAAGCTGACGCTAACAGCTGCAGAGGCCTCTCCACTCTCGTTTCCTCTCATCTGGGGTAAGCAAATCTGCAAATTTTTACAGCAAACTTTATTTCAGCTCCTGCTGTTAATGTCAGATCATTATCAATATTAGAGCTTTTTTATGATATTTATCATTTTAAGCATGAGCACATTATCTGATAATCCTTTCCAGTTCTGTTATTAAAAAGTGTTTACTTAAAAATATCATTATATACTTCGCATTTGTTTAAATATCTGCTTTTAATTTGCAAGCCTTGTACATTAAGGCTTCAGAATTTGAGGGAGGCACATTTCTACTCTAAAATAAAGCCTCATAACTCTTAAAAACTTATATAATAAACATATAAATAAACAATAAAATGGTAATATTTAAGCAGATGACACACAAAGACATTCAAATAGATTTAAAATGCTATACATGATCTTTTAGATCATACATTGGTAAACCCAGGAACATACAGCAAACAGCATTTTAGAAAGAACTTAGATTTACCTTTACACATGAACTGGTTTAAAATGGACAGTGGGCTCTGGACACAAATCCACTTTTAATGTCTTTCTTTAAGTGTCACCTGGATGACCGTTAGTGTTTAAATTAAGAAGCATACAAGTATTTAGTCACATGTATAGTCTTAAAGTCTGGTCACTTACTGCAGAGACATGTATTTCTCTGTTTTAAAGGCTACACATTAAAGTTTTTTGTCCCCGTCTCTGTGTAGCATGTGAGGAAGAGCAGGACGTCCTGTGAATCACTGTGGAGCAGTTACTTGATGATTAGACCTGTGTCAAACCTGTGACTGTGACGAAGAAGAACCTGGAGCAGCTTCACCTTCAAAACAAGACACTTAATAGAAACAGCCACACTATATCAGCTAAAGCCAAGCCGAGGGAAATTTTCAAAAATTCACTCCCTCCAGAGTTGTTACGCAACAATGACTTAGCTCTAGAGCTAAAAGAGCCATCCTACAAGCTGTTGAAGACCACAGGCTGAGAATTTGGGATGTAAACAATGGGACAATCTGGGCAAATTTAAAATGCTTGGGTTTTCTGATCAAAAAGAGTGCACTCCCCTCTGAGAGGATAGGTTAGGGAAAAAAATGTTATATGAACCACTGAAATTTAATGATGCTGCTAAAGTGTCAGCCCTGTAGCCAACTGGCCATTGTCCAGAAATCCAGAAAGTACCACTTTTGGTTGTCAAGTCCAGACAACAGCCAAAAATCACAAATGAAATGTGATTGGACTTTAAGAAAGCCATTCATAAGCAAAAATCAAACTGAAAGAGTATTTAAAAAAGCAAGCTATAAACCACGTACAGTAAGTGACAACTACAAACCAACTGTCATAATTAAAAGGTTTTATTCCGAATTAACAGAGCAGCCTATTATCACAATGCCACTGTTATCACACATACAAACTGGAAGTGGGTCAAGACATACACATTCTAACTGCCTAATTAAGTTGCAATTGGACTACAGTATCAAAAGTATTAGCCATCCAGAGTCCACTGTGTTAGGACCAGAATCTTACGAGCACAAAAGAAAGCCTTTTACATAACATTTATCAGGCAAGCTGCAACTTGACTTTAGTATTTACATTAAGAAAACTGTACAGAGAGAGATGTCAGGCAGGAGGAAGTCCTAAAACAACATGGGACCAATTAAAGAAAATAAACTAAGGCCAAGTCCACATCAATTTCAGTATCTTTGTAAATTAACATTTTTTTTTTGTCAGCAAAAAATTTTTTTTAACCCCTTTCAAAAGGGAAGATTAGGTAAGTAGTTAATTCCATCCATTTCACACAGACTCACTGTTTTGTGATGTGAGCAGTACGCAACAAAACAAATGGGAACAAAACAATTACAAGTTTTCTGATTTACAATTTGGCATGTACAGGTCGACTTTGTAGGGTACGGAAAAACTTAACAGTTCAATCTCATCTGCCCAGACAAAAAAAAATGTGTATGCCCTTGTCCTCTGGGTGAACAATATGTCCATTGATAAAAGATAGGTGGACATGTGGCCCTGGCCAAAGATGTGTCTTCTTTTGTGGGAGTGGTCTCAGTACTCTTCTCCGGTGGCGTCCATCTTGTATCCATTCTCTCCGTTGCCGTAGTCGTCAGCCGCCTCTCCCTGCTGTTCCATCATACCGTCCTGGCTGTAATCCTCCATGTTAGGAGGTTGTCCGTTGTCCTCTTCCGGGCCGATCTCGTCTTGAGGCTCCATTTCGTCATGCAGTGCTCCGTGAAGCTGCTCTCTGCGATCACTCCTCTCTCTGTCAGACCGGTCCCGTTTGTGCTCTCGGTCCCTGTCGCGGCGTCTGTCTCGGTCCCTGTGGCTGCGTCTGCGGTCACGGTCCCTGTCTCTGCGCTGTTCCTCACTCCCCTCACCTATCACCTCTCCTTCTTGCTGCTCCTCAGGCCCCCGTTCGCCACCCTCTGGAGCCCCGTCTCCCTGACTTGGGTCTTCGCCCTCAGCCCCTTTGGCCCGTTCCCGGTCTCTTTTGCGGTCCCGGCTCCTGCTCCTCCTCTTGCGGTCCCGGTCACGGCTCCTCTCTCTGCTCTTCTCACCCCTGACCTCTCGGTCTCTGTCCCGCTCCCGGCGCCGGGTGCTCCCTGCGTCTTCAACGTTTGGTCTGTCTCTCTGTTCACGCTCGTGGGACCTGGTACGTCGGCGCCTTTCGCGGGAACGGGACCTTCGTCGCTCTCTGTCCCGGTCCCGGCTGCGTTCCCGACGTTCGCCTCTGTCCCGGTCACTGTAAAAACAAATAGATATAAATTTAGTTAAACAAGTTTTTATAAGTTCTTAGAAGTTCACATTTCATTTAGCTGATGCTTTTATCCAAAACGACTTACATTGAGCTAATGTAGTGTTACAGCACTAGTGTTACAGCTGGAACACCACTGGAGGCAAGGTGGGTTAAGTGTCTTGCTCAAGGACACTGACAGTATTAATTTCCAGTACAATTCCAGTGGGAAAATGTTGATGACCAACTAAAAGCTACTAAAGTGGGACTGCTGTGGCCCTTGGTAAAATTTTATCCTAGTTTAAAAGAAAAACTAACAAACAAATAACAGGGTAAAAAAATTTTTCTTTGATGCTGTAGCTCCATTATTTTACATTTTCCTTTCCCAAAAGAAATGTCAGTGTCCTCTCCTGTCCTCTGTTGTGGCACTTCCTTTTGAATTAGTTCGTAAATTGTACTGAAATGTTCTGGCCTAACATCTGTTAGGATGTTTCAAGCGGGGATCAAACCGGTCACCTGCTGGTCGAAGGACGACCGCTCTACCCACTGAGCTACTGCCGCCCTCATTTAATTGCATGTGTCCTTTTCTGACACTGCGTTGGCCAGCAGCTGCTGGCAAGACAGGGAACATTTGTTGCTATAGCATAATTCATATGCTGGAGAATTCAAACTGCTTTAAAATTAGAGTAAAAAAAAAAATTGGGGGAAAAAAGTGAAATATATCCTCCAATAGTTGCTGGCAATTCTTATAACCTACGTCTGTGTCACTGTACTTCACATGTGGACAGTCAAATACTGTTCTGTTCTTGTGACCATGATCATGATTCACAAATGCAAAGCAACACTCGCTCTGGGATACAACTTACCATGACTAGGAATAACCACCTGACTCGGTTTATAAAAGTGCCAAATGAGATTTTTGCAGCATGAAACTGAAACACTCCTTAGACAGTCCTTACTCTGGGTCTGGTCGTGCCCAGAAAATGCAACCAACACAGGAAGGTGATAAACTGAAGCAGGATTGAAAGATAGTGGATATTGTTTAATTTCACTTTATTTCTGAAAATTGTTTTATTTTAATATAAGTCTATAGTCTATTCTATAGTCTTTTCTACTGCACATGTACAGTCTGTAGAGCCATGGTCTGTAACGGATTTCCCTATGTCTTGTACAATTTCTACACACAGATGCTTTGGGTTAAACACTCACCTGCCCAGGGAGCGATCATCATAACGCGAGGCATCATCTCGGCCCGAGTGCTTGATGTTGACATCCGCCCCACCTCTCCTGGTGCCACCCAGTCCACCACCTGTGTTAAAGAAATCTCAGTATTTGTCTTGGTCTGAGCCATTTAAACTTGTAACAACAGTAAGATGTTAATGTGGTTGTAGATATTTCTACAGTAAAAATATTTCAGTTTTTTGGGCAGAGTAAAAAGCTGCAACCGGCTAAGAATAGTTTTTACTGTTAACAATGGTGCCACTGACTTGATTGGCCAATTATGTCTCACAAGGCACAATGAATAACCTCACAATTGCACAAGCAGTTTTGGCTGATTTAGGCCAAGTCTGAGGTCATGTGCTGCCCTTCGGTGCTCAAGTGCCTCAAAACCTTCACACAGTACTAGGATTTGGCAACATGGCGTTTATACCGTAAAAGCTCAAACGATGCCCAAATTTCACTCAATAAGCCATAATATCGGGCTGTGTAATTATTTTGTTTAAACATGCAAAGGTTTTTTTTCTAGTGCCAGCAGTAGCCTGAGCCTGTAAAATACAGGCTCAGGCCTGTATTTTACAGGCTCAGGCTACCTTACAAACCTTACAAAAGCTTTTGAAGAATATAGCAGTAATAATGGCCTTATTTCAAACTTCTTAAAACAACATTCTGATAAGCCCAGTCAGAGGGGGTTTGGAGTTTATCTGTGGAAATATGGCTTATACAGCGACAAACAAATAGAAGAACAGCAACAGTCAGAATGAAAGGTTTTAAGAGCTGGAGTAAAGATAGAAGGCTAAATTCAGGCGAAGGGCAGTGTGTCCGTTTTCAGTGCAACAGTGATACAACAGCGCTCCACGTTTATAGGTTTCACCAAGAACCACAAGAATAGTTTAGCTGACAACGTTTAAGAGCTACTTGCTAACAGAGTGTGCTCCCTACCCATTAAGTGGGCAATAGCACCAGCGAGAGTAAAGTCCTGCTCACACACAGCGTTTCTGTGAAAAGACAGGAGCCTAAATTAACACAGTGGTGCTGTGGTCTTAGGTTGGTCACGAGCTAGAAAGCAGGGTGCAGGATAATCTTAAGATACTGCCAGCCAATATCTGTCCTTAGGGCAAATTTTTTGACATTAAGTCTTGAAACAAGCCATGTGCTTATTTGTTAATGGTGTAAATTGTGCTAATTGTCCAGCAGAGGGCTGCAGGCTGTTATCACAAATTATAAGACAGGCCACGCTGCACATTTGTTTTTAGGCAGAGCCGAGAAGAGGCAGCTAAGCACTGGGTTTTTTTTTGTTAGTGGTAAGTGTATAACTGGTCTGTGAAAAATACAACTACCAACATGATTGCCTTATTTAAGAAAGGCTCATTACACACAGTAGGTGTCTGTTTGCAGAACACCACACTTTGTAGTTTTTGTGGGACCTCTCATTGCAAGGCACAGCACACAGCCATCACTTTCATTGCTATTGCATCTTTTACTAGCGCGTCAGCGCTGACTGGCAGGGGTTTACCCTTGCCTCTCCTTCCTGTACTGGGTAAAGTGTCAGGATGAACATGTATTTCTCCCACACTTTCACTGGAAGCCACATTATTCCCAACCTCAAGGTCACTACGCCAGCGCAACTAGCAAAAAAATCTTGGTTGCATAATTGTATGTGCACTAATCTAAAAGCATGAAGCGCACTTAAACTAGGTAAATCTATTCATTCATTAATTTTCTACAGCTTTGTTCCGTTAGGGGTTGTGGGTGACTGGAGCCTATCCCAGCAGCTTTGGGCCTGAGGCAGGGTACACTCTGGACAGTGGCCAGTTCGTCAGGGCTGACATATAGACAGACACCGACAGACAACCATTTACTCTCACATTCATTAACATTAACACACATTCATCCGATTAACCTATACATGCATGTCTTTGGACTAGGTAAATCGAATGGGCTGTTAATTAAGAAACCCACCTAGTCTGCGAGGCCTCCATCCTTTAACAGTGCGTCCTCGTTCCACATCCACCAGCACTCTTCGGCCATCAATCTTCTTCCCGTCCGCATGCTTGTAGGCAGCTGTGGTAGAGCAACAGGAAAAGAACAAGCAGATGTGAGACTAGAGCATGATGTCAGTGCATCTATGTGGCCAAGGAATCAGTGCATCATACTGACCAGGAGCAGGCGAGGCCGAGAGGGCCGCTCTCTGGGCAAAAGCCGATGAATAATTGGAGTAGACCTCCTTCCACCAGATGAGTGCACAAAATCTTTTTACACAATTCTTTTTTTTTTTTAATCACTGGGGCACTAATATCTACTAAAATTCACATGCTTCTATAACTCAGATGCAGATAATAAAAAAAGCCTAATGCATACAAAATCTGATTAAGAATGTTCTCTGTAGAAGTCAACACACTTGGATTAAGTAAGGGAGTTTCTTCTACATGACTCACTATAATAGATGCTGTTTTAGCTGTGTGCTAGGTTGCATGCTGGTACTTATTTTTGGACCAGCCAATGGATTTCTATAGAACACAATTTGGTTTGAAATAAATTTCCACAAAAACTACATACATAGTTTATAGCATAAAAAATGGTTTTCTGACAGAAGTAAACAAAAAGGTCCTAATGTGCTTTGTTAGAAACCGCTTTTAAGTATAAATTACCAGCTTGTGATTGTCAACAGATTAGGTCTATCTAAAGGCCGTCCAGTTTAACAGAAAGCACGCAGGTTCTTAGACTCCAGAACCAAATCAGAGTTCAAAACAGAATGGGCACAAAGCCACGCTGCTGTCAAAGGGGAAGATGGACATGCCGTTCTGTGAATGTAGCATAACATGTCTGTATACCAACACTAACAGATACACCTACACAAATTCAAAATCAGGCTTTCAATTTATTTATTTAAAATTACGTTTAAAACAAAACACTGATTTAAGTGTCCTGTTTAGTTTCAGTCTTTTTTTTTTCCCTTTACAAAAAGAAACATACTCATAAAATTAAAAAGGTCACAGTAACTTGCTAGTACTAATGAACATATTGCAGTGGCTTTAACGTGATAAAACAATTAACTTCTTCCAGATGCAACAGCAACAAACTGGAAGGAACTAACAATATAGAAATCCCACACACATCAATACAGCACACACCCCACAAGGTTTTACAATTGTGATTTGGAGATCCCGACAGCACATTGAGGCTGCAGTGGTGAGCGCTATAGGAAATACACCAGGCCTTACCAAAGAGTAAAACAGCAAACAGTCTGAGGGCCTTACCCAATACCCTCATTAACCATGACTTCTCAGTCTCAGGACAGATCCTGTCACAACACCTACCCAGGGCTTTACCAGAGCCCAATTTGAGCCTCAAGATGACAACGTCAAAACCATTTTAGGGCCTTACCAAACCCACAGCTGTTCAACAAAAGCTATGCACAACTCTATATTAATTTAAAAATCACTTAATCCTAAACTACTCCTGGACAAACCCAGGAAAACTTAAGTACTATGCACTCTCACTTTCTGTTATGTTTATTTTGTCTAGATATCCTTAAGTGGTGTAAAATGTAGGAATGTTTATCCAATTTGATTCTCATCATCGCCCTCATTGCCCTTTTTATTTAAGCCATCTTACACTTTTATGACTTGCATTGGCATTGTGAATGCAATTTATGGAGGGTCATTGAGCCCCATCTTGGTGTGCTCGATTTGTCAAAAGGTAAGGCAATAGACACATTGAAACTTAAACATGTTTTGCTGATCTAAGGGGTCCAAACAAGTTAATACACAAAATCAATGCTCCCCAGACATGTGGAAGCTGCATACTGTTCAACGAGCTAGATGGTCATTGTTAAGCAATACTTACCAATGGTCATTACTGCACACCATTATATTAGGTTAACAAGTACTCTAATAACATAAAATAGCCAAGCTATGATAACTAACATAAGGTGAAGGCAATAAAATCGAACCCTGTTAAAGCAACGATTGGACTGTTCATCTGTGACGTTATCGGAAAGGTTTGATAATACTGTTCAGATAAGTTCATATTTCCAATAAAAATGTTAACTTTATAGCACACTGCAGGCTAAATTACTAAGTGTTCTATAGGGAATTTGTGCAGTACATGCTAAATATGTTTATAGAATGTATTTTAGACAGGCCAAGGCAACTTTAATAAAAAGGGTTAAATCACTGGGCAGCATCTCAAAATGTAGTCAGAGTGCAATCAACTATTAAGTTGTTTGAAATGCACTGTTTGCAAACTCATGCTTTTCCCACAGAACATCCCTATGTAGTATATGAGGGTGGAAAGAAATCTTACCCATCATACAAACCCATTATACCAACCATATACTGAGCTGTGGTAGTAGGGAGTAGATGTATCATAAGCAGCATCATCTGCCAGCCAGCTCTGGCCAATAGCCATCACAGATTGGCGGCTGCAGTGGCAATGAGAACAACAAAAAGTTAATACACTATAGAGCCCCGCATTATACCCTCCCTCAAGTCACCCAAAGCTGCGATCCAACAACTCTGGTCGTGAGGAGCTCACAGCAGTGACAGGATACGGTGCCTTGGCTTTAGGTGGCACTATTCATCCATGGCATTTGAATTATCACTGCAGTGTTAAGGCCTGTTCACACCGGGACGAATTTCGCCGACGTTATTTGCCGACGTTTAACGCCTCGCGACTAAACAATGGGCGCCAATGTGAGTGTTCACACAGACGCGAAAAACTCCACGCGTAAAAGCGTCAGTTTTTAAAAAACGCCTCGGGTTTGTTTTTTTGGTTTGACGCGCCGTGTCAAAAACTATACGACCAATGAGATTAGCGATTTTGCTCACGTGTCTGGAGCCTCTGAAGTTACAGTAAAACACAACTTGGAGGCGCTCAAACACAAAACGGTCTTGCAGAGCACACATACGTAACGGCGAAGAATATATACGCCAAGTAGCGTCTACACACCTTTATTTACGATCTATGGTACACACTGCCGGGAAGAAATAAGACGAAGAAGATGAATGTAGAGCTGCTGGTCTCGTTGGTGTCAGAACACAAAGAACTTATAACAAATGCAACATCGATTACAAAAATTACTTGCCCTCTTCTTCTGAATGAAAAGCGAGTGTCAGAAGCGTAAAGTTGTGCAGCACCACCTTGTGTGTTGGGGTATTTCGGTTTTACATTAAGCGCCATCTAATGTCAGGGAATAAATTTGCATGTTCACTCGGCTCATCATCAGCGAAAATCGCTTGGGTGTGAACACAAAAAATGCGCTGAAAAACGCTGGCGAATAAAGCGCGCGAATATTCGTCCCGGTGTGTACGGGCCTTCACAAACGTCTCACCATGACCAGGGTTGAAGACGTGGCTTATTCCAGCCAAACCAAAAGTAGTACCCAAGTACCTTTACAAAAATGAGGCATTTGAATAAAGACATTGACACTTGTAATGTGCCTGTTCAATGCTTGGTGAACAGGATAACCTTGTGCTTACCACAAATGTCCAACAGCAGAGCTGCTCTTCCACAGAGCTACCACGTCTGACAGTTATAGAAAATGTGCCCTGTGACAGCCCAACAAGTTCAGGTTCAAAGTTCAAATACAGTCTACCTCTTGCAACCCCTGACTTTCATGATGCCCCATTCAAACAGTTGTTTCCTTCCAAAATCAGACTAAATTTCAACTACTGACACGCACAACACAGACAGCACACAAAACCATGGCGCTAACACAAGAACATGCACATTGCTACTGGATAAATGTTGATGTCAGCACTACTCATGAAGGGTATAAATAGATGCCACCCGCTGGATTTAGAAAGAGGTTGACCTAAAGCATTTTGGTTTATTGAGAACCCAATCAGACAGGGCACAAATGGTAGAACTCTGGAGTACTCACAGTGCATGTCACGCTCGTGTTCATATTCGATGAAAGCATAGCCGCGGGGCTTTCCCGTCCTCTTGTTGTATACAATGTAGATCTAAAATAAAGCACACATATTTATGCCTTCAAAATGTGTCATTCAATTCTTGATGTTTACACAACTACAAACCTAATTCCAATAAAGGTGGGACATTGTGCAAAATGTAAATTAAAACAGTGTTTTGATTTGCAAATCTGATAAGACAGAATTTTATTCACAACAACACACAATTAGGTCAGGTGAAAGTTATTTTAGGATTTCATAAAAAAACATTTTAATTTGATAACCTGTCTCAGACATTGGGACAGGGCCAACAAAAAGCTGGAATATTAAATGGGAAAATGTGAATAAATATAAATAAAAATACATGTTGAAATGTTTGGAATTAATTAGGTTTACTGGAAATAGGTGAGTATGAAAGGAGAATTTTGATTGTTGTATCAAGAATGAAGCCATATACAGTATGTGAATAGCCATCCAACGTTGACCTTTGACCCTGTCCTTTTCAGAGCTTTCGCCATACTTTTAATATTATGTTCTGTAGACGGTGGCATATTCTAAACAATATTTCTTAAATTGTCCTACAATTTTTAGACTCAGTTTTTCCATTGATTAGTGAACTTCTGCCAATCTTTACTTCTGAGAGACTTCCTAAAATACTCTAATACTTTTGACTTCTATCCAAACATTAGGTTAAACTTTAGGGCCGCCTTGGTGACAGAGACAGGGTTGGTGTGGTGGTGATTGTTAATTTTGGATTTTCTCACTTCCTTTTTGTTTTATTGATTTGTCTATAAAGTATATAGATATAGATGCAAATTTTGATTTAAATTGTTTACACTCAGTCATGTGAATGACCCATTTCCATTAGCTAAATTCTCCAGCTGTATGTTTTTGTCCCATTTACTTTGAAATGGTAAATCGAGTATGTGCAAAAATAAACTTTTTGAAACTGACAATTTCTAGTCTCTAAAAAATTTTGTAAATTTTAACCATTTATCCCCTTAGCCCAAACGGTCTGTGTTTGCTTTGAGTGAGCGCTGGGCTTTTTCACAATAAAAAAATGATAAACCTGACAGACAAGAGTGATGCAGCAGTTTTGATAAACTAATATTAAAAAAAGGGAGAGATCTATTAAGAGGGCACCTCCAAATCAACGTTACCAGCATACACTCTTAAACACAAACGCCCTGCAATAAGGTTCTTCTATCACAAACTTATTTCATGAAGACTATATATATTACTTTGTGGTTGGTTGTTGTCACCTAAACTATAGACAGGGTATCTGCGGGTTTTTGAAATTTAGATTTAAGACTTTTTAAGACCTTTAATACCATCTAAAATGTAAGACCCATTTCATAGCAAACAATTTTGAGCAGCACTCTGTGGTGCTGAGGTGGTGGGTGCAATGGAATAGAACTGAGAATTGTCTGGTGTTTTCTGAGAGGTTTCCGCAGCTGCTTTGTGTTTTTTGCACTGCATGTGGGTCTCTAAAGTTTTTATTTCCATTGTTTGAGTTTTAAAACTTTCTTGCACGGTATACAACGGATCTCGAACACATTGCCACCAACTGGTCTGCAAACGAGTAATTTGTTAGTTGGTTCGCCTATTTTGTTCTGCGTGACAAACAGTAACGTTACATTATATTAAAATTAAATGTTTTTTACGGTGTCAGTTATTTTCTAATTAAGGCCTTATTTTAACATTATGGAATTTAATACCCTTTTTAAGGGTCCGCAGATACCCTGTATAGAGGGCTATGGCAAGCACTGAAATGCTTTTACTCATATACATATGTGTACAGACAAACACAGAAAAAACCTACCCTTTTGATGGGGCCATAGACCTCAAACTCACGACGAAGTTTAGACTCTGTAGTATCATAGTTCTGAAGAAAAATAAATAAATAAATAAAACTGTACATGGAAACAAAGACTTTTGCCATGTTTGAAAGTTTAGGACAGGGTGGGTACTCACCACTCGTGCCACAAACAAAGTCTTGAAGGCATCCCCTTGAGCATTTTGATCATTGTGGGGATCCCCTACAAATAGACAGTGGGCAATGATAAAAACAAAATAAAAAGTTCACAGTTACAATAACACAGTCAAATTCTAACTTACACAGTTTCAATTCTGTCTCCAACACTGCTTGTCTTCTCTCAATCTTCTCTCGTCTCTGAATAAAATAGATTTAAACAAATGAAATTATAGGCTTTATATACAACCTATGGAATTGTGACAGGGCAGAGATCCTCATCCAGTTCTCATAATACCATGCACAAAACATTGACCGCTTTAAAATATTTCATATAGACTTGTTAGAAATACTCTTTGGAAAATTTGACTGTGTACCTTCCTCTCCAGCCGCTCCTCTCTAGTCTCTGCCCTGGTTGGTGGAGGAGCATCTCTGGGATCCTTGAGAAGCAAGAAAGACAATGAACTTTCTATGGAGGAAAATAATAACAGGTAGGGTTGAACAAATAATTGAATTTGCAATTAAACTGCAATATTAAAAAAATGCATTTTTCAAATTGCAGAGGCCACAAAAACAGAATCTTTAGCCAAACAGACGAAGAGGTCTTAGTTAGGACTTAACACTGGTCATGTTGTTGCCCTGTTCCGCACCAATTTATATAACTATGCACACAGACATACCTAGCTCCAAATCTAAGCAAATTTATACCATTACCTTCAGAAATATTAAGTCCCTCTGTCCAATCTCACTGTCCACCTGCATATGTGACACTTTAGCTGCATCTATACTCCCTGAACAACCATCCATACACGACATGGTAACACTTTACAACAATACACTCTTTACTTGCCTTTATCAACTTGCTCTGGTTAAAACAAAGAACGTTAAATTCACTCTCTCTGCCCCCGGAACACCTCAGACCTACATTAACTCAAAAAAAAACGCAGACAACAGGAACGCCTCTACAAGAAAACAGTACATGCTCAAGGCAAAGACTTCACCCACTTGTTCAAACAGCTCTTAGTAAAGCCCATTCTTCATTCTATTCTGGTATCATACTCTGTTCTCTACAATAAACAAACTCCTTAACCCAATGGATAACATCACTCATTGAATCACCACAGAGAAAAGCAATAACTTCCTGTTTTTTTAAGCCTAAAATAGACAACATTCACAAACAGCTTTCCATTCACCCACCCATCTACCCCCAACCTGAAGCCAGTTTCTCCTCCAAGATCTGACAACAGCTTCTTCTCCCTGACACCCATAACCACCTAAAACCTAAACAAACTACTCCACCTGCCCCCATCTCATCCTCACTGGTCAAATCATGTCTGGCACTGTTCCCTCTACTCTGAAACATGCCACCCTCACACCAAGTCTCAAAAAACTCTGTCTAGACCCTGATAACCCAGAAAATTTCCAATATCAAATCTTCCATTTCTCTCCAAAATCTTGGATTGATCTGTTGCCTCTCAACTCAAGCAATACCTACACTCCAATCTGTATATGAAATCTTTCAACCCGGATTCCGCACTCACCACAGTACTGAATCGGCCTTTCTCAAAGTCACAAACAACCTCCTCTTAGCTTCTGACTCCGGTTTTCTCTCCATACTGCTGCTCCTGGACCTTAGTGCTGCCTTTGACACCATTGACCTTTCCATTCATCGTCTACAGTCCGACGTCAGCATAACTGGTTCAGCACTCTCCTGGTTTAAATCCTACCTCTATAACAGATTCCACTACATCCATTAACAACTGCATATCTCGTGCCGTCCCTGTAACACATGGTGTCCCCCAGGGCTCGGTGCTTGGTCCCCTTTTGTTTATACTGTACATGTTACCCCTTGGTCATATCATCCGTCGTCATGGACTTCATTTTCACCGCTACGCTGACGATAACCAAAAACACCTCTCCACAAAAAACATTAGCCCATCCACTGTTTCCACTCTCAAACTGCCTCAATAAAATCTTGGACGACAACAAATTTTCTCGAGCTAAACTGCAATAAATCTGAAATTATTATAACTGGTCCCAAATCCCTCCTCCCAGGATTTTTCACTCCCCATTGATGGGCACACAGTAGGGATTGGCAATATCCTATCATTATCGATATACCGGTAAAAATCCTCCCTGCGATAAGAATTTGTCTTCTCGCAATAATAACGATAAATCCTATTTGATGACGTATTTCTGTATGTATCGGTCTGTGACCCATTCGCAGCTCACGTGTGACAAGTTAGAGCAAAAACAAGAACGGCGGAAGGCGGGCGTGAAGCTGAGGAGGAGTTAACCGCTAAACGAGGCGCTACCTCAACAATTTGGAACGGCTTTGGTTATAGAAAATCAGATGTGGAGCAAACGACCGTAATATGCAAACTTTGCAAGAAAACGGTGGCTACAAAGGGTGGAAACCCATCCAATTTGTTCCACCATCTTAAACACAAACACAAACCTGAGTATGACAAAAATATGAAGAAGCGTGAGGAGAAAGAGTCGTCAAGTAAGCCTAAAGTTTTTTTAAAGTAGACATTTCCTACTCAGACAAAAATTGCCAGCGCATTTGCAAACTGCATTCCTTATGATAAACAAAGTAAACGATGGGCCAAACTAACAGAGGCGGTGGTGTTTTGTTTGGCAAAAGACATGTTGTCATTCCAAATTGTTGAAAAGGAAGGATTCAAGCGAATGATCAATAAACTCGACGCAAGATATAAGATGCCTTCAAGAAAGTATTTCTCCAAAACGGCCCTGCCAGCGATGTATGATGAGTGCCGTAATAGGTTACAAACAACGCTGTCTCCGGTGGAGTTTTATGCCTCAACTGCAGATATGTGGAGTAGCAGAGCGACCGAGCCGTATATTAGCTTCACGGCGCATTACATAACAAAACGACTGAAGTTTAAACAGCTGCTGCCTCCAGACAAGCTTTTTCCCAGATGACCACACGGGAGAAAACATTGCGAGTGGTTTAAAGCAGTTTCTTTAAGATTGGGATTTAGATGAGGAGAAACAGGTGTGCCTGACAACGGACAGTGGCGCTAATATAGTAAAAGCAGCCACTCTAAACATGTGGACAAGACTGTCTTGCTTTGGCCATCGTCTACACATTGCTATTGGTAAGCATACTCCTCTCAGTGTCAATGTATTTTATGCATGTATATTTAGCATAGTAGCATACGTTTCATCAAAGCTAATGATAAAAATTTATAAAATTATACTACACTTATGTCAGTAATAATAATGTTGTTTTTTTCAGGTTCTGTATATCATTTCTGAATTACTGGAAATGAAAGCATTATAATAGTAACTTAATATTTATTAAATTGTGATCATGTTAAATACAAAATTTGTTGTATTAAAATGTGTGGTTAGATTACATTTTTTCTTGTATATAATTTTATTATAACAGACAAAAATAAGTTAATTTCAAGCCCTGATTGTGTATATTTAAGATTGATTTTTAACTGAACTTTCATTCATTTTGTTGTCGTTTTGCAGAGAGGAGCATGAGGGATCCCAGGATTGACAGAGCTGTGGGGGTTTGTAAGGTCATCTGTGCATTCTCACACAGCTGGAAAAAGCAGTGAGCACTCACAGATGCTCAAGTAGAACTTGGCCTTCCTCCACACAAACTTGTGAGTTAATCACCAACACGATGGGGATCAAGGCAGAAGATGATACAGCGCCTGCCTGAGCAAGAGAAGGCCATCACGCATGTCCTTACATGGCAGGATATTGATATCCTGGACTCTGTTAGTAAGGCACTTGGGCCTCTTCTTGATTTCACAGACGTCCTCTCCTCTGAAAACTATGTCACAGTGTCGTGCTTGAAGCCTACTCTTCACCTATTCAACAATGAGCTGCTGCAGAGGAAAGATGAAGACACTGATCTCACCATGACTATTAAAAGTTCAATACTGGACTATATGAACACCAAATACAGTGACGCAGAGGTTCAGAAACTAATTAACATGGAAACGTTTCTTGATCCACGCTTCCGCACGCAGTATTTGAGTCAAGAAGAGATCCTGGTCATCAGAGCTAGAGTGGTCAGAGAGGTGGAGTCCCTTTCTGTCAAGCCAAGTGATGCTGGCTCTGCTACCCCTGGAACATCTGGTGAATCTACAAAAGAAGCCCAGAGTGCATCAAAGAAGCAAAGAAAGTGTCTTGGAAGCTTTTTCAAGAAACCAGCTGCTGAGATGACCACCAGTTGTTCTGACACAGAGAAAAATCGAGGCTGAACTAAACAGCTACTTGCATGGCACACTGGCAGATAGTGAGAGCAGCCCCCTCACTTTGTGGAAGGTACACGAGGTGAATTTCCCTAACATCAGTTGTTTAGCAAAAAAAATACTTGTGGAAATGTAGTAACATGCCAAAGGTCCCTTCTGAAACCAGCTACAGTGGTCTTCTTGATAAGAAATCTTAAGGTGTGAGCTCTGAGCAGTGTTCCCTTTTTGAATTCTGCTACTTCCTGAATCACATGCTTAAATAGTATGTGTGCTTTTTTTTTTTTTACAATTGAAGATTATATCAGTGTATCAGAATTTAGCACTATTTACACAATGTAACCTAAATGAAGGGAGGGATTGTTGCTTTGTTACAATGTTTTGCACTACCTTTAGCTTTTGTTACATGAGACAAGAGTGTGATTTTAAAGTAACTGTTTGTTACTTTAAATGGCTTAATTTGCACTGTTGTGTAATTTTGTAACGATTAAGCATGGTTGGGATTGTTACTTTTGCTGTTTGCACAATGAGAGTGAATACAGAATCTGTTTACATTTCAAACTTGTAATTGATTTCTTTTATGTAATTTATATATTTCAGTAGTCTATTTGATGATACATTTGACTTTTAGATCAATGTTTGTGAGGCTCTCAAGACTGCATGCAGCTTTCACTTATAGCCAAAAACAATGAATGGTACTATATTTATATCATCATTTATATTGTTATAATGATAAATACCCCAAAATATTGTGATATAATTTAAAGTCCATATCACCCATCCCTAGCACAGTCACCCCCTCCACCCTGATCAGGAACCTCGGAATCACTTTGGACCCCACCCTTTCATTCTTCACCTCCGCTGCCGAAACACTCATCCACACCTTCAGTAGCTCCTGGACTATTGCAACAGCCTCCTCTACCGCCTCCACTCCACTGACCTCCATAAACTTCAGTACGTTTAGAACTCAGCTGCTCGGTTACTCACCAAAACCTGCTAGGGGTGCACAATATTGGCAAAAAATTACATCGCAATATTTTTTTCCCGACGATATATATTGCAATATTGAGAGCCATTAATCAAGGCTAAAGTCAATCATTAACAACAGCGTTAGTGCGAGCTCCTCCGTCATGCAAACCCAAAAATGTATACATCAAATTAAAGCTTAAAGTCTCGTCTTTCAGACAATATAAACCATTTTAATTCATTACAACCACAGCGATGGTAAATGGGCATGCATTTATATAGCGCCTTTCCGCACCCTTCTCGGGCACCCAAAGCGCTTTACATCGTGCTTCCACTCACCCCATTCGCACACATTCACTCCTGGGGCAGACAGAGATGGGGGCTGCCACACAAACGGCGCTCAACCTTCTCCTACCACCACCAAACACACCTCTACAGTCACACACATTCATACACCAGTGCTACGGACACTGGAGGCAAGGTGGGTTAAGTGTCTTGCCCAAGGACACAACAACAGTTTGAAAAGGGCAGAGCGGGATTCGAACCGACAACCTTCCTGTTATAGGACAACTGCTCTACCACTGAGCCACACCGCCCCGATGACACCAAATCCTGTTTTACAGGTTTGGAACTGTCTTACCTTGAGGCCTCTCTTAGACTCGAAAAAATCCCCATAAGCTTTTATAGTAAACATCCAGAGAATAATATCCAGTAAAATAATTAGGTCCAAAAGACAGAGCCTCCAGGGCAAAAAAACTGCCGAAAAGTATTCCCAACTTGAAATCAGCAGTGACACTTTTTGTTGTTTCTTTCGTAAATAAAAAGCCAAATTCCTTTTTGACCTTCGTAAAATGCTAAGAAAATGCTAACAGGAAGTGTTAGCATTAGTGTGACACCTTGTTTGGTCAATTCAAAAGAGGTTTTGGTCAGCTTTTGACCAATGACAATACTTGGAACTCGACAGACGGCTGAACGACTACGCCCCACTTCAACAGCTTAAGATTGGGCTAGAAGCGTCATCAATACCATAAATAGACAGCCAATGAGCTACAGTTGACGGCAATACCAAATATGGCAACTTTTTTTCTAAATTCAGAGTCCGGGGTTCTGCGTAAGGTAGAAGAAGAGGTATAACAGTAACTTGTAAAAGCAACATTACCAAAATAAAGAATAACTACAACTTCTAATATACCATAACTAGTAAAACGTATGAAAATAGATCTCAGAAATATACACATGTACTGTAGTTGTTCGGTTGCAGTAGCTTAATCTGTTTTTATCCAAATGGCATAGTTAGTAGTTTTTGTGTGGAACTTCTCATAAAGCACAGCACACAGCCATCACTTTCATTACTATCGCTGCTTTGATCAGCGCATTTGTGCTGACTGTGTTTGCCCCCTCCCTCTCCCTCCTCGACTGGGTAAAGAGTCAGGATGAACAACACGTATTTGTCCCAAACAGCTGTCAATAGGGGCCGCATTATTCACAAACTCTTTGTCACTACCGCGGCGAGTACGCCTTCTATCACCTGTGCTAAAGGTAAAGCTGCAGATGCTAAAGGTAAAGTAGCAGGTGCTACGAGCACACGGCTTCAGTGTCCAACTTCGCCATCACTACCGCGGCCAGAGCGACTAGTTTCCTCCCATTTCTTTCACGAATGTTGGGCAAAGTGTGGGATAAACAGCGTGTGCTTTATGTAGCTACAGAGAGAAGCACGAGCAGCGCCGCCGCTGTCCAAGTCACACACGCACTCTCGGTCATTCTCACTTTCACTCGGCTGAAAAGACTCTAAAGGTAGATGTTCTCCATCGGAATCAGTCAGCCATTACCAATGCCAAAGCGTTGTCACAGGTGTGTTTTGTATTTGTCATTTTCGTGTTTACCAGCTCACGAGTAGAGAATGAGGCTTACACTCAGCCGGTCCTGACACTCCCAATGAGACGCAAGTTTGAAGTCTTCTATGAAATCTTTTTAATGGCAACACATGGTAATAGTGGACTAGAAACAAAGTACAGAGTGTCTGACATCTGGTGGAAGAGAGTGGAAGCATAATTTAGCACATAAACCGGAAGTAGCGTCTTTTTTTCCCGGTTAAGTTTCTTGTCCCAATATCGCGCTTAAAGGATTAATAGACCATGGGCTACTACTCTTCACATCGATGTTCCGACGACGTGACTATCGCTCACGCACACATCGCGATATTGATGTAAAAACAGAATATTGTTCAGCCCTAATACAGACTAACATATAAAAATAGTTTATTTTATCTGAAATAAAATGATTAATAACTAGCATGTAAAGCAACATTAGTAAACTACAGTACAACTACGACGTCTAATATACCATAACTTGTAAAATGTATGAAAATAAATATGAGAAATATACACATGTACTGTATGTGTTTGGTTGCAGTATCTGTTCTTCTTATCACAGTGTGGATCCTCTCATAAGGCACAGCACACAGCCATCACTTTTATTACTATCGCAGCTTTGATTAGCACATTTGATCTGACTATGTTTACCTATGCCTCTCCCTCTTCTACTGGATAAGGTATCAGGATGAACAATACGCATTTCTCCCACACGGCTGTCCCAACCTCCTTGTCACTACCGCAGCCAAGGCGCAGGTGATAGAAGCCGGGGCAGGCTTCCATCACCTGCGCTAAAAGGTGCTACGTGCACACGGCTTCCCTTCCCAACATCCCCGTCGCTAACGCGGTCAGAGGGACTAGTTTCCTCCCCGTTTCCTTCACTGATATTGGGCAAACTGTGGGAAAAACAAAGTGTGCTTTATGTAGCTACACAGAGAGGCACGAGCGTTACACACGCACTCTTCACTCTCGCTTATTCTCACTTTCACTCGGCTGAAAAGACTCTAAAGGTAGATGTTCTCCCTCAGAATCAGAGTCAGCCATTACGAGGCCAAAGCTTCATCACAGGTGTATTTTTTTTATTTGTAATTTTCATGTTTACCAGCTCACGTGTAGAGAATGAGGCTTCTATTGAGCGAGTTTGAAGTTTTCTACAATTTTTTTAATGCCAACACATGGTAATAGTGAACTGGAAACAAACTTAAGTGTGTACATCTGGTGAAAGGGAGTGGAAACATAATTTAGCACATAAACCGGACGTAGCGGCTGTTTTTTTCCAGTCAAGTTGCTTGTTGCAATTTTGCGAGTTTGGCGCTTAGAGGGTTAAGGACCATTTTATTTAGCCTTTATTTAAAGTAATCCCATACTTTTGATAATCATGGTCTGGGTTTTTGTGATAGAATGAAACTTTCTCCACTCATTGTAGCACAAGCCACCATTACACAAGATGAATTTAAAGACAGTAATGCGTCAATGCATTTTACGCACGTCGTCGCAGCACTAGTGTAATTTGTTAGTTGGTTCCGCCCATTATGTTCTGTGTGACAAAGACGTAACGTCTCATTACTTGAAACTTAAAATAAAATGTTCTTTATGTTGTTGGTTAATTTTAAAGACCTTTGAAACATGAATTTAAGACATTTTAATTTTGCTAATTTGCTAACATTTTGCTAATTAAGGCCTTATTTTTACATTATGGAATTTAATACCTTTTAAGACTAAGGATCTGCGGATACCCTGTGTAGAAGAAGACTTGAAATCTGTTTTGTGTGTAATTTTAACAGTAAATCATACCAAAAATCTAATTAAATGCATAGGTTTGCAATTTCTGAAAGTTTATGCACATTTGCACAGCATTAGCCTAAACTAGACAATGCTAACATTTTATCACTGGCCCCATTCTCTCTTGCGCTGCAAGACTTCACACTTCAACTTCGGGAGTTGTTGAGACCACAGTATAAACCAACGGCACAAATTGATAAAGCTCTAGCCATGTGTGCACAGTAAAGTCCTCCTTTACAAAGGACCGCTCCTTAGCAAAGCTACTCGCGGCCCTCCAGTCTCCATCTTTGCGAGTGAGGCTGTCAATCAATCCGTCACTGCGGGTCTCAGGTGCACGCCCCCGTTGAGCTCCGCCCTCGGTTTGTCCTCCATGTCTCTGCTGGGAGTTAGGCTCTGACCAGGGGTTTAGCTACACTTTAATTATATTCTATTACTATTTAACTATTCCACAGATCTTGATTTCAACCTGAAATATAAATATATATCCTCCAGCGCCCCCTACAAACTTATAATGGGACCAAAGAATTTAGTTTGTCATAGAGACTTGAAATTTGGTACACACATTTCTTATGTCATGACGAACATAAAAGCCAATCACAACCACCCCCTATCTATAAATGTGTGCGCATTCATGACCTGAACTAGCCTGGCTCCGCCCTCCTACGTACTTCCGCTCAATTTCATTTCGCTTTAGTACTTAGTCTGGGATCGCTGTATATTCTTAGGTTTCCAGAAATCAATTTTTTGTAGGACCAATCAGCGAACAGAGGGAGTGACTTGTTGTTTCCGGTCGGTTTTGGCCCATGACATACGTCACGACCACACGTTAGTGATTGGCTATGGCAGATCCTGAGTGACTCTGGGCAGATCCAATAGTTTTAAACTTCAACAGAGTTCCCGCATACAAGGAAGTAAACGCTTGTCAATGGAGCGAGGCCAGACTCTCTGTACAAATGAAATGTACGAGAGTCTGGTAGAACCAGGCTAGACCTGAACTAGTGTTGTCAAAAATATCGAAATTTCGATAAATATCGATACTGAAATATCTCAAACGATACGATAATCATTTCCCGAAGTTTCGATACCAGCTGAGCTTTGGATTTTACTAGAAAATACAAGAGTTTTTTTATTTTTATTTTTTTACTTTCTTAATGTATGACAATCTGAGAAGCCTTTGAACAAGTGCACTACCTCAGGGGTCTTCAAAAGGCAGTCCGCGATCTGGACCGCAAGACATTATTCATAATTACAAGCGTATTGTGTAAAACATATTTTTGAACAGGCACTTCTAGGACAGCCAAGTCAACACACGCGGGTCCTCAGGCTATGTTTACGGAGAGAGCCGCGTGAAATTTCAACATGTTTAGCGTAGCCTGATAATAACTTAGAAACGACTAAAAGTTGAGCCTTGCCAAAACATAATGAAGATTCACAGGCGTTATGGACGGAGAGGGAACGTTTATTTTAATCAGAAAATACAGCTCCTCAGCTCCGTGTCAGAGTCAAAGCTGAACAACAGCACATTATCCTCCAGAACTGAACCAGGACTGTACAGGTTTTATGTCGGGATTAAAAAGACTCTAGCTCGGAGAAAAGTGAGGACGTCTAATATTGTGGTGAGTTGTACATTTGTCTGTCAACTTCTTTATTCTGTCGTAGGTTAAATATTGACTCGTTTGTCGTATATTTGACCTCATTTACAAACAACCTGAGTAATTAGCTCACGCTGTTTGCGTTCATTTGAACCCAACACACGTTCATTTGAACCCAACACACGTTCATTTGAACCCAACACACGTTCATTTGAGTGATTAAAAACAGAAAAGGTGTGAGAGGAGGGTTTGGAGATGAGTGACACAGGTTAAGTCTTCCTTAAGTTGTGTCAGTTTCTGTGTGAATCTTAAATCCTGTTTCAGAACTAATCATAAGCATTTTAAATAAAATGTTACCCCACATGGGGAAAATACAGGAAATAAATATTTCTAGTCTAAATTTTGAAAATGTTTAAAGATGAACCTGGAAATTAAACAATAACAGTTAATCATTTGCAACAGATAATGCTAAAGAAATGCTCAGGGCATTTTCCCTTGTTCCTGTTGTTTTCAGAGGAATGACAATAGAAAGAGATGAATTATAATAATAATAATAATAATAATACATTTTATTTATAACGCGCCTTTCTGGGAACTCAAGGTCGCCTTACAACAACAGTAAAAACACAATAGCACATAATAAAATACTCAAGAACAACAATTAAAAAAAACAATAAAAACAACAATTACATATATTATGACAGGCATCTTTGTCATATTAGTTAAACAAATATATTTTGGCTTAAATTGATGATTTTGTATTTAAAATGTTCTCACACAAGTATAAAGGAGTATTAGGCACTTTATGCAGGATTCCAGGCTGTTGTCAATAAACCACCAGGTCCTGAGCTTTAGCTTCTTTTGATTTTGTAGTTTTTTCCGTTTGTCTGTGAGCTGTGTTGGTGAAAGACAAACACTCAAACATCCTTCTCATGTAAACAAAGGAACAAATACAGAAAACAGTGGATTACCTACATTCATCTCCATATTGTTTAAGAGGCTGTAGGTGTGGAATAAATGAGACTTTACTTAAAGAATTATATTCAAACGCATAATCTCTTATTAAATTTCCGAGCCCTCACAGTGAGGAAAGTTAACTAAGCGGACCTTGGCTAATTTTAATTGATTTTAATTTATTATACCCCATTGTCATGTTCTATCTAGACATGTTATATTTAACTTTAAATAAAAAAATAAAAAATAATAATATTGTGACAGTTGTTTTCCCTTCAGTATAGAAAATGGTATCGAATATCAATATTTTTGAAGGTATCGTATCGAAGTTAGAAATTCCAGTATCGTGACAACACTAACCTGAACACAAACATATGTAAATAAAAGGATTATCCGCCATGTGGGGTGGAACAAAAGTTATTTATTTATATTCTTTTTATTAGGTGTGGGTATGGCAAGCCCGTATTGAGGTGGCCATTTTTGTTAAAATAAAATATCCATTAACTCTCAAAAGCCTTCTCGGATCAAGTTGGACGCAAAAAGGCGTTTGTGCAGATTCATAACCTGGGGCCTGTTGCACAAAAGTAGAATTAAGACATCCGGGATAAATGACTCAGCTGAGCTCAATAAAGCCAAAACATGTGCGTCCAGGTTTAATTGGTTGCACAAAGACCAAGCCAGGATGAGCAGACACGGATTCATTAAGCCAGGTGAAACCAATCCTGGATAGGTGCGCGCTCACGGCTCACTCAAATAGACCCCGCCACAGATCACAGATTAACTGATTTACCATGGCAACTGGAGCCGCGTACTTTTCCCCGTCGGAAGCACAAATCCTCATGGAGGCATACGAGGTGGTAAAAGATATAATTAAAAAGAAAGGCAACACCGCCACAGTGATAAAGCAAAGAGAAAAAGCGTGGCAAAGTACTGCAGACCGCCTGAATGCGTAAGTAGTGCACAATTACACACTCACCGCTTCGCTGAAACATCACAATTACAAATCAAATATTTAATTCACATCTCCAAAAACGCAGTTGTACTGTAATTATGAAACGGTTACATTTTTTTTATTGAAATGCACTGCATATATGAGTGAAATTGTGTAACGTAACTCTATCACACTGTATAAAGCTATGATAAATTATTATTAAAGCCTTACATTATTATTTTACGTTACTACGCTCAGTACGGTTTAATCTTAGCCGTTGTACTCTGCGTATGTTGTCCACCGCTTTTTTTTTGTGTTTTCCCTGCTTTTATTAATGTAAAGCAGCTTTGACAGAATGAAACAATTGTGAAAAGTGCTATATAAATAAAATGTTCTTGAATACATAGATGAGCTATAATAATGATCACTTTAATTTATATAGCACCTTTCAAAAGGAGCCAAGGTCGGTTGCTCACTGCACTGCAAAAATGTCTGTCTTAGTATTTTTGTCTTGTTTTCTGAAAAAAAATATATATAAAAAAAAATCTTAAATATTTTCTTGTGCTGTCCTCCACAATGTGGCCTGCCTGAGGAAGGAGAGGGCCCCCAGTGCCACCAGCCATGGACTGGGACAATCCGGCAATCTTCCCTGATGACGACAGTGGTCGGCTGCTGAGTGACCAATATGTGTTGAATTATTTTAGTTAGTATGTGTGCATTCAATTTAGGTAAAAAATGTCTTCCTGTGGCTTTATTTATTTATTTATTTTTTGATGAATTTGGCGTCTTATGATGATGATGCGGTATACTGTGTGTAATACAAGGCTGCAGGGAGGCTACTGCATCCATTCATTTGTCTGTTCAGTTGATGTGTATGGATTTGTCCTGCATTTATTTTAGTGTGCAGACATGCATGTGTGTGTTATATACAGACCTTTGAATGTGTATGTATCATTTTGTATAATATGCTTTGATTCTGTGCTTTCCATCTTGTAGAGTCACTGTGACTTCAGTTTCGAAAGGAGCTGATAGTTTACCTGCTTTGTTTTGTCCTTATTCAATAAAGGAACATAATGTTACACATTGTGTTTTTATATTCATATGGAATGTGTATTTGTTTATATGACATAGTACTAGGGCCCCACTGAGGAAAAAGGATAAAGTCATAAATTTATGAGACTGGTTCTTTCTGCAGAAAAGCAACATATTCTTTTTACAGTTTTGATAGTTATGACAATGTGATACTTCATATTCTGGCACATCAGCATGTCTTTGTTTATGAAACCATACTGAAGTACAAATTCACGAAATGCCCCACATCTGTCATTTTAACAACTGTCCTTTAAAACAACTGGTTACAATATTATGGCTTGTCTTTTTTTTCCCTCTGTGGGAATTTTATATATAGCCTTATAGCCTATGGGGAAACTGTAAATTATCTAATGATAGCAACATCATCTATAAATCATTTATCCAAAATGATTGAAATTAATGATCACAAATGATTAAATAATGACAGTGGGTCTAGTTATGTGATAACAATGTATAGTGAGCAGTGAAAGAACTATTTGTTTCCATTTGTGGTGACTACTGACTGACATTAGGGATGAGATTAAATAGATCCTGGAATTTAGCCTGGTCTGGAGCAGGCTAGCTCCACAGAATAAATCTCCATGGTAATTTATACCATAACATATCCTCCTACCCCCTATCCAGCTTTAGTGCAACCGGATTAGGGATCAATTGAGCCAGGATCACCAAGATATCCTGGCTTAATCCCTTATCCTACTTTTGTGCAACAGGCCCCTGAACAAAATAAAAAAGATTATCTCTAGAAATGGCCCTCCAGCGCCCCCTACATTTATATAATGGGACCTAAGAATTTAGTTTGTCACAGAGACATGAAATTTGGTACACACATTTCTTATGTCATGACGAACATAAAAATTTAAATTTCATGTTTTTGATCGAGCTGAACCAAACCAGTGTCAAAATGTTCCCTGGTGTCTGATTATCGATAATTATCAAAAAAGGTTAAAATTTCAATTTGGTTTCGCTAAGGGGCTTCAAAATAAAATGTGAAAAAAAACGAATGTTTTACTAAAAAGGTTATAACCCAAGAAGGAAATGAGATATCTTTACCAAACTTGATATAGAAGTGTAAGGGGTCAGTTTGTGGTAAGGATAAAAAAATTGCGACGATTGGCCACTTGGTGGCGCGATATAAAAAACATAAAAAGGGCTATAACTATGCGACCGCTAGCCCGATTGACTTGAAAATTGGTATGCTAAGTATGTCTATAAGCACATTGCCGTATCTCAAAAAACATGGCCGCCATCGACTAATGAACACCGACGTGCTCAAAAGCCTATTAAGGCACAAAACTTTACGAAATTAGGTGGGCACATGCAGCACGTGTCTCTAAAGAAGCGTGCAAAGTTTTATAGAGATTGGACTATAGGTGGTGCTATAACCGTTAAAAAGCTTTAAAAAAAAAAACATGCATTTTCTTTGGTAAATTGCCTGTATTGGCTGTAAATGGTCCTTTCTATCCATTATTTCAGTGATTGAAATCTTGCTAAATAAAACATAATGTCTTTAATGCCTCTGTGCTTTAAAGGCCTTAAATGCTTAAACCCCGCAAAATGCTGCTTGCAGCTTTAATTAGGGGCCAAGCACCGAAGGTGCTGGAGGCACCTATTGTTTTTGTTCCGGTTCTTATTATTCTTCTTCCGCCATGGAAGTCTATGGCAGGCCATAGAACCGTTTGCGGGAAAATTATGAAATTTGGCACACTCATTAAGGACAGTCCAATCTTTGATCCTAGCAAATTTGAAGTCTCTAACTCAATATCCCTAGCGCCACCAACTGTTCAAAGTTGGACATATGTTTATGCTAATAACTTTTGAACCGTAAGGCCTAGAATGAAAATTCTTTTTTCCTCTGATTCCTTAGCTCAAGTCAATTCGACCCTATGCACCCTATGACGTCATTTTCCTCCATGATAGTTTTTCTGCGATTTTGAATTTTCTAAAAAACGTACTTTTGCTATCTCCTCCTAGGCCGCGGCCCTGATTTTCATGAAAATTGAACCACATTATCTTCAGACTATGCTGACAAAAAGTTATTAGAATTAGAATGATTAATCAAGCCGTTTTTGAATACCGCGCAAATGAAATCGACTTGGTGCGCACAAAAATGAAAGTCAGGCTATATCTCTGCAATGCTTTAGTATTTTCTAACCAAACTTAGTATGTGTTATGGCAACCATGACTTGAGGATGTGTGCAGAGTTCTGGCGCAGCGCCACCTAGTGGTCCAGAGATACAAAAATATGACTTTTTTTTATTATTACTTAAGAATGCTTTAGCCAAAAATCACAAACCCGGTCTCTTTAGATTCGTGGCATCATGACGAGCCGTAGCACAGACAATTTTGCCATATCAACTATTTTGGGAGTCGGCCATGTTTAATTTTTTCCAAAAGTGTTATATTTTTTGAACGCATTACCACATCATTACAGAACTTGGTATGCGTCTTCGGGACCAAGCCTTGAAGGTACTCAAAAAGGTTTGAAGCAGCGCCACCTTGTGGTCAAAAGTTATAACCAAATTCACAAATAGGCTAATAACTTTTAATTACGTTAACCTATTCTAAAACAAATGGTCTTAATGTGTTCACTGGATCAAGCCGAGAGCACAGATACCAAATATGTCCTATTCGGCCAAACTTCCTGTTTGCCATGTTGTTTTTCTTTAAAAACCTACTTTTTCGAACTCCTCCCACAACGTTTCTCCGATTTTCACCAAAATTGAATCATAACATCTTCAGACTATGCTGACGAAAAGTTATTAGAATTAAGTTGATTAGTCAAACCGTTTTTGAATACTGTGCAAATGAATTTGACTTAATGTGCATAAAAATCAATGTCAGGCTATATCTCTGCAATGCTTTAACATATTCTAACCAAACTTAGTATGTGTTATGGCAACGATGACTCGAGGCTTCCTGCAGAGTTTTGGGTCAGCGCCACCAAGTGGTCCAGAGATACAAAAATGTGACTTTTTTTAGTTATTACTTAAAAATGCTTTAGCCAAAAATCACCAAACTGGTCTCTTTAGATTCGTGGCATCATGCCGAGCCGTAGCATAGCCAATTTTCCCATATCAACTATTTTGGGAGTCGGCCATTTAGAATTTTCTAAAAACCGTACTTTTGCAAACTCCTTCTAGGCCCTAGCCCCAATTTTCATAAAAATTTAACAAGATCATCTTTATACTATCCTGACAAAAAAGTTATTAGAATTAAGATGATTGGTCAAACCGTTTTTGAATACCGTGCAAATCAAATCGACTTAATGCGCACAAAAATGAATATCAGGCTATATCTCTGCAATGCTATAATATATTCTAACCAAACTAGGTACGTGTTATGGCAACCATGACTTGAGGCTGCCTGCAGAGTTTTAGCACTCTAGTTGTTTGACACATAAGTTTGGTTACAGGGCTGCCTCTGGTTTGAACGTGATTGAAACCATTCAATCAAAGTGCTAAAGACCGCATTGATGATTTTTCAGCCATTTAGCCTAAAGTCTTATTGAAATGTCTTTAGTTGCTTACTGCCATCGGTCTGATGCTGCCAGCCAGGTCGGCATGACATTTAATGCCGGCCTTGTGCTTGGCCCCGTCATTGCTGCTTGCAGCTATATTTTAATTTGTTTTTGCATCTGAGAAAATGCTTTATTTAAAACCCCAAATGATGCACTTTAATTTCATTGTTCACAGTACAAGTACAGATGGAGAAACAATGGGTAATAACTAAATGTATGCATTGCATTCTATGCATTACATTTTTTTTATTAAGAAAAAAAAAAAAAAAAAAAAAACGCAGTCTTAGTTTCTCTTGCATCGTTAATATTGCACTTAGCAAAAATTTATTTTATTCGTTTACTAGATTAATTTATAACATTTTCGAGAATACTCAATAAAATATTCAATAGCTACAGCCCTATCCTTGACTGAAGTAAAAAGCTGCATATTACAGACTTATACAGTCAGAGCTCAAAAGACTGGTAGGAGTATTGATCCGTGATACTCAAAGCCAGGTTATGAACCGAACTCAAAGTTTTTGTATCGTGACAACACTACCCGTGGTCTTCTGCTGCTGTGGCCCATATGCTTTAAGGTTTGACGTGTTGTGCCTTCATAGATGGTATTCTGCATACTTTAGTTAGTAGTAACAAGTGTTTTTTTGAGTTACCATTGCCTTTCTATTATCTCTAACCAGTCTGCCCATTCTCCTCAGAAATGCCTTGTTGATGTCAGTTCACAAAACTGATGCTCACTGGATATTTTCTTTTATTCTGACCAGTTTCTGTAAACCATAGAGAAGGTTGTGTATGAAAATTTCAGTAGAGCAGCAGTCTTACTCAGACCAGCCCATCTGGCACCAACAACCATATTAAAGTTTAAAGTCACATAAATCCCCTTTCTTCCCCATTCTGATGCTCAGTTTGAACTTCAGCAAGTTGACTTCACTAACCTTTAGATGCATAACTGCTTTGAGTGGCTGTGATTGGCCGATTAGTAACTCAATTTGACTTACCAAACAATTGAACGGGTTTAACGAATATAGTGCCCAGTGAGTGTATTTAGACTATAATTGGCTAAATAAAAGTTAGCAACACAGCTAAATCTGTTTTGAGTCTGTATTATTTTCTTTATGAATACTGGCAAGGAAAATGTTTATTTATCAAACTTTTTTGTAAATGCATTAGAGTTGCCTAATGGCTACTTTATCATCTGCTGTCCAATGAAAGATGTTAAAATGTGACCCTAAAACAAATTAAAAAATTTTCAACTGACTCTTAAGCTGCACTGACACTTTCACAGCAGCAAAATGTTTTAGTGGTTGTTTATAGATGGGAGAATAAAAAAAGAACTCAATTAGATTTTACTAAATCGGTCAGCCCTATTATCAGATTACCTCAAAATGTCTGATGAAGGGTGCAATTCCACAGTAAGGCTGGTTATGGTGTTTCTCATGGGGTAGCTTTTCCAGTTGGGGCAGGAAAGGGATAGGGTCTCGTGGGGCAAAAAGAGCCAAGAGGTTAGGCGGCAAAAACTGCGTCATCTTTAACCTATAAAAAAAAAAAAAAATTCATGTAAAAATTCATTTTAAAAAAAAAAAAAAAAACACACTGTACACAATTACACACAACTCTATCGATAGACCGAATATTCACCGACGTGAATTAGAATGACGTCGGATATTCGGCTCCAAACTTTCACCGGGAGGTTCAGTTGTCTGTGTCTGACTACAGTGTCAAGGTTGCGGCCTTTTTGTATTTATCAATTTATGTATTTATCATCTTGTGTGTGACTGTGTTTTATGTAGTGCTGCAGTATTTCTACAGTCTGTTCTAATAATTGTCTACAGTCCGTTCTACTGCACCGCCATGAATTAGAATGACGTCGGATATTCGGCTCCAAACTTTCACCGGGAGGTTCAGTTGTCTGTGTCTGACTACTGTGTCAAGGTTGCGGCCTTTTTGTATTTATCAATTTATGTATTTATCATCTTGTGTGTGACTGTGTTTTATGTAGTGCTGCAGTATTGCCTTTATGTCCAAGACAAATTTCTCCTATGGGAGACAATTAAAGAACTTCTGAAGTCACTCTGGAAACTCTGCCCTTAGAACTTCTGAAGTCACTCTGGAAACTCTGCCCTTAGAATGGAGCATTAACGCTTGGGGACATCAATAAATGACGATCAAGGGGAATGAAGTAAATATATTAAAAAAACACATTAAAATAGATTTAATCTAGTGGCACCATGCACACCTTTTTTTCAATTTTATATATATTTTTATGATCAAAAATATATTTTTTCAATAGCTTTCAGGTCATGTGACCTAGTTCACTTCAATCCAGTTTATATTCATAGTACTAGCCTAGTACAATGCATACCCCCCCCATTTCCTCTTTGGGGAAAAAAAAAAAAAATGCATGTACAAAATCAAGGATTTAGACATAAGGGCCCTAGGCCGGAGGTTAATTATTGACTTTGCATTAGTTTCACCTGACCTCCGGCCGAACGTCTTTGAGACTCGGGTGAAGAGAGGGGCGGAGGTGTCAACTGATCACCACCTGGTGGCAAGTTGGATCCAAAGGCGGGGGAAAAATCTTGACAGACTCAGCAGACCAAAACGTACTGTGAGGGTCTGTTGGGAATGTTTGACCGAGTTCCCTGTCAGAGAGATTTTCAATTCCCACCTCCGGCAGAGCTTTGACCAGATTCCGAGAGAGGCTGGAGACACCAAGTCCGAGTGGACCATGTTCTCCACCTCTATTGTCAAAGTGGCCGCTTGGAGCTGTGGCCGTCAAGTCTCTGGTGCCTGTTGTGGCACCCCCAATCAAGTTGGTGGACACCGGAAGTAAGGGAAGCTGTCAAGATGAAGAAGGAGACCTACCAAGCCTGGTTGGCTTGTGGGATTTCCGAGGATGCTGATTGGTACCGCCAGGTCAAGGGGGCTGCAGCCCTTGTGTTTAGGGTTAGGTGAGGCCATTTGGTGAGGCCATTGAGAAGGACCATCGGTCGGCCTCAAGAAATTCTGTCAATCCGTCCGGCACCTCAGGAGGGGGAGGCATTGCCCTGCCAACACTGTTGTGGAGGTGGGGACCTGCTGACCTTAACATTGTTGGGCGGTGGAAGGAATACTTCGAGGATCTCCTCAACCCCACCAACATGTCTTCCACTAAGGAAGCTGAGGCCGAGGGCTCAGAGGTGGACTCGTCCATCACCCAAGCTGAAGTCCCTGAGGTAGCTCCTCGGTGGCAAGGCACTGGGGGTGGATGAAATACACCCTGAGTAGCTCAAATCTCTGGATTTTGTGGTGCTGTCTTAGCTGACATGCCTTTGCAACATTGCATGGTGGTTTATTGACAGTGCCTCTGGACTGGCCAACTGGAGTGGTGGTCCCTCTTTTCAAAAACGGGGACCGGAGGTTCTGTTCCAACTACAGAGGGATCACACTCCTCAGATTTTAAGGGAAAGTCTATGCCAGTGTACTGGAGAGAAGAAAGCAGCCAATAGTCGTACCTCGTATTCAGAAAGAACAATGCAGTTTCCGTCCCAGTCCCAGGTTGCTGGAGGTTTTATGGGAGTTTGCGCCCAACCAGTCCACATGCGTTTTGTGGATCTGGAGAAGGAATTCAACTGTGTTCCTCGTGGCGCCCTGTGGGGGGTGCTCTGGGAGTATGGGTCCGGGGCTCTTTGCTAAGGGCTGTCCAGTCTCTCTATGACCGGAGCAGAAGCTTCAATCGCATTGCTGGGAGTAAGTCAGACCTGGTCCTGGTGCATGTTGGACTCCGGCAGGGCTGCCCTTTGTCACCGGTCCTGTTCATTATCTTTATGGACAGGATTTCTAGGCGGGAGGGAGCATGGTTTGGGGACCACAGGATCTCGGTCTTTGCTTTTTGCAGAATGTGTTGTCCTGTTGGGCCCATCAAGCCAGGACCTTCAGTGTGCAATGGTAAGGTTTGCAGCCGAGTGTGGAGCAACTGGGATGAGGATCAGCACCTCCAAGTCTGAGAACATGGTTCTCAGTCGGTAAAAAGGTGGCTTGCCCCCTTCAGGTTGGTGGAGAGCTCGTGCCTTAAGTGGAGGAGTTCAAGTATATTGGGGTCTTGTTTACAAGTGAGGGAAGGAAGGAGAGATTGACAGACGGATTGATGCAGCTTCAGCAGTGATGGGGTTATTGTACTAGTCTGTCTTGGTGATGAAGGAGCTGAGCTGCAAAGTGAAGCTCTCAATTTTCCGGTCGATCGACATTCCTACTCTCACCTATGGTCATGAGCTTTGGACAAGATCCTGGATACAGGGGGCCGAAATTAGCTTTCTCCCCAGGGGGGCGGAGAGCTCCCTTAGAGATAGGGTGAGGAGCTCGGTCACTCGGGAGGAGCTAAAAGTAGAGCCGCTGCTCCAGGAATGCCTCCCTAGGGAGGTGTTCCGGGCATGTCCCACTAGGAGGAGACTCCGTGGAAGACTGCTGACCAAGCCCCGGATAAGTGGTAGAAGATGAATGGATGGATTTGAAGTGGCATATTTACAAGAAAAGAGAAAAAACACAATAAAAAGAGGTGTGTGTGTGATTCCGCCAGACTAGTATTAAGATATTTGAGGTGAGTGGATAAGGTGAATAAGGTGAAGCTATTGAAAAAAAAAAAAGTAAATCTTGATATTGTAAATACAAATTTCAGATAAAATAAAAAAAAAAAAAAAGGAAAAGGTGTGCATGGTACTACAAGGCTAGTACTATGAATATAAATCAGACTGAAGTGACACTCGGTACATGACCTAAAAGATATTGAAAGAAATCCATAATTGTTACATAAGAAAATTTATATAAAATTCAAGAAAAAAAAGTGTGAATGATACTACTAGTCTAGTACTATGAATTTAAAGTGAATTTAAGTGACTAGGTCACATGACCTGAAAGCTATTAAAGAAATAAACATTGGTACATAAATATTTATATAAAATTTAAAAAAAAAAGACAAAATTATAAGGTATAATTATTAAAATTATAAGGTGCATAGTTATACTAGACAAGTACTATGAAGTGTATTTAAGTGACTAGGTCACATGAACTAAAAGCGATTGAAAAAAATCTTTATTTTTTATAGATAAATTATAAAATCCAAAGAAACATAAAAGTAAAAAAATAAAAAAAAAGAGGTCTGCATGGTGCCACTAGATTAGATCTATAATTTAAAAGTGGTTTGGAGAAAATACATTAGTTTATCTTGAAGCTATTGTATTTATTTACTTCATTCTACGTGATTGTCATTTATTGACGGTCCCTAAGCGTTAATGCGCCGTGCTAAGGGCGGAGTTTCTAGAGTGAGTTCGCCGCAACCATGACACAGCAGTCGTACACAGACAACTGAACCACTGCGGTCAAGCCATCCCCGGTTCGCAAAACACCAGTCAAGCCAGCCCCGTCTTTATTTCGGAGTGCTCCCGTATTAGATGTTTTACGCAAGGAAACAGCGCCTAGACGTCCTCCCGAACTGATCAATGTTCGTTTTTTACATTTTCAACTCTCGGTAGCTGCGTCTCTTTTGACAGTTAATATTCAGTATTTTATCATAAATATATATAATTCACAAACTCAATAATCAATTCAGTTTAGAAACTTTAACTTTGATGTTGCAATGATACAACAATGTTTTTGTTATGTTTGTTAAATTTCAATGTCAAAATAATATATAAGCATGTAATTTAGGAACAGTCTAATGCAGAATTAAAAAATAAAAGCCAATTCAGACTTTTTTTTTTACACCAAATTTATTTAATTGATTAAAAGTAAACTTGCAGCTGCCAAAGAGTCATTCCACGTCTGGTGAGTAGCAGAGGACCCCTTAATGCTCTCCAGAAAATTTCTGATGTTTTGCGAAACGGGGATGGCTTGACCGCAGTACTGAACCTCCCGGTGAAAGTGTGGAGCCAAATATCCAATCCAATATACGTCAATTTAACTTTACCGCGGTCGAAAAAATTAAATTTGAGTTGATTGGGATGTTGATAAACATACACGAGAAACAAACATGCTAGGTTATTGCCTTGATGAGATGGGCTAAGATGAGACGAGTACTACTATAGACTAATTTAAACATGAGGAAAAGCCTCAACAAAACAGTCAAAATAACAATTCTATTTTGCGACATGACCACATTAAATAAGCTTAAACCAGAACTGTGTCATGCTGATTCCTGTAACGAGAGGTACTCTGTGTGTGCTTTTGGACGAGGGGGTGGGTCGGTACTCGCTCGTTGTTCTGTGTTAATGACTCATTTTAAGATTAAGAGATTATAAACAATTTAGAAATCATTTAATGTTCGATATTTATACTCTGCCTTTTTGAACTAAAAGGAATAAAAAATTAAGTATTTGTAAAAATTTATTTGACGACAAATTTGTTCAGAAAAAGTTAAATTTTGCCCAATTATTCGTTAATATTAGCGGAACCAGGCTTTGCTCTTACTAAAGCTATGGCAGGCCCCGTTAGCAATACACGCTCAGTCTCGTTAGCCTACTGCTATTCATCACGAGAATTCAAAGGTGACATAAAACAGATGGAGGTCAAAGACCAGTATCAAAGAAATACAGCGATGATGTAGTTTATACTGCTACTATATTGTAACATTAAGCGACGTATAACAAACTAAGCTAACAGTAAGCCACGAGGAAATATTCTTACCTTCACTCATCCAATGTTTCAACCAAGTTATACCTTGGGCCAGAAAAAGGTGCGAACAATGGATATACCACTATCTGGTTCTTTAGTTTATTACAGACTAAACGTATATATGAAGAACAACTAAAGCAAAGACGCAGAATTAACGTTAAACGTGTGGCCTATGGTCACTCAAGTAAAATGGCGGGATGCCGTAAAGCTACCCGTAAGACGCCGTAAACCTCTTCTTCGATTAGTGTTTTGGTTGTAAATAAACTAGCTTTCAAGCATTGTGCGCCATCTAGTGGACTGGTCTGGGAACCACAAACATCACTCAGCCACACGACTTTCGCTTTTACTCAATGTCCAATTTTAGGACAGAAAATCATAATATGCGCATAACTAGGTTTGGAAGAACCAGTGTTAGTTTAGTGACTGTAATTAAACAAAATTTCATCATCCACAAACATATTTCTTTGTTTTTGCATTTGCTAAATTTTTTTATTATTATTTAAAAATCTTTGATGAGTTGAAGATAGAGGTTGATGAGGAGGAATTTGTTGATTTGTTCTTTAAGGCCAAATCAGGATGGTGAGTGATTTCCTACCTATATATTTATCGCAGCAATTTAAAAGAATTGTCATGAAATTTTGAAACTGACATCAAGCTACAAAAACATACAAAAAAGCAAAAAAACATAATAGTATTTGCATCTCATTTAGGGTCATCTTGCAATATTGTGTCCAATAAAATTATTTTCTGTGGCAGTTTTAATCTCTACTTTTACATTTGGCAGATTTTTTGAGCTCCGTTACAAACAGCTCTTTTGCAAACTACAGTGGATATAATAAGGGTGACTCTATAGACTCTATAGAGAACTGAGAATGCTTGTCGCTCACTAGTGCGCATGATGTTTATCGTTACAGCATGTACCAAACCATTAATCTCAGTAAAAAAATTTGGTATTAGAGTAGTAAAAAACATGTTTTTCGGTCTATTGTAGATGTTGGTGAGCATACAAAAAACAAACCGGATGTCATTAACGAGTATAATAAAAACCCTCACAGATGGCAGTAGATATATGATCAACATATTAGTATGACAAGTGAACATGGGCTTAATGAATCCAAAATAAAAAAAATAAAAAAAATTCTACTAACTACTTATCTTTCATACCTGAATCATTAGTATATGCTTTTTTGTGTTTAGGCTCCTTCAGAGCATTTAAAAGAGGACTAGGCAAAAGGCATCATTGCTTCTAATCTGGCAGATCCAAGGAGCAAGTTTGAAAATGTAAGTAAATAACTTGTTAGTTTGGATTGTTTATTTTATAGTCTGTATGTCTAATAGCATCCATAGACATGAGGGTGTCACGCCCCTGGTGTCTGGAACAGGTGAAAAGACTCTCAAGGCAGAACCCCACGAAGGCATATGGTCTCAGATGGATTTATTTAGTTTTACAAGTGCAAGGTCCATATTCACAAGCTGAAGTTGACATCAAGACAGGGTCCACTACTACCAGGGTTGAAGAAAGGAAGAACGAAAGAAAGAAAGAAAGACAATCTGACACTGAACATTGGAAACACATGGATTATAAAGGGCCTCCAATGAGACACAGGTGGAGCACATTAAGGGCGTAGCAGGCAATCACAATGGAGGGAAAAACATAAGGACAGGAAGTCAATTTGACATACAGACAGGGGTAAGAAACTTCACATTAAGACAGGAAATGAAATACATTACATCGACAGACTAACTCAATACACTGGACATGACAGTACCCCCCCCCCCCCCCCCCCCTAAAGGCCGACACCCGGCGGCCTAAAAATCCACGACTCAATAGTCCAATATAACAGCACCATAACAATACATCAAAATTTTTATACACAACACAATAAACAGGGGAAAAATTGACCAGAGACCTCACACCATGGGGTGAAGCCAATCTGGCTGGGTACAATAACCCAAAAGGGGAAACATAGACCAGAGACCTCACAGCATGGGGTGAAGCAATCTGGCTGATACAATAAACCAAAAGGGGAAAAAATTGACCAGAGACCTCACAGCGTGGGGTGAAGCCAATCTGGACCAAAATAAACATAAAAATGAGCATCGGATCCAGCCCTCGGAATTAAGCGGCCAGACTGACGCTCAGGAAAGACAAGTACACCATGTCCAGCCCTCGGAACTGGGCGGCCAGACGTGGCGCTCGGGGAAGATCTCGAATGACGGGTACTCCGGATCCGGGCCTCGGAACTAGTTGTCCGGACAGGCTCTCGCGAAGACAGGTGGTGCTGAAACGGACATTCTCAGACTGTTGACAGACAGGCAGTTCTCAGACATGGGGTTTCTTAGGCAGGGGGTTTCTCAGGACCCGACGGGGCAAACGCAGACAGAGCCGACGCAGGCGGGGTTCGTAGGAAAGACCAGACGTGGGAAGACCGGATGTGAGAAGACCATAGGGAAGACCGGACGTGGGATGACCATAGGGAAGACCGGACGTGGGATGACCATAGTGTAGACCAGACGTGGGATGACCATAGTGTATACCAGACGTGCAAGGCCCAGACGAGGAAGCAGAGTCTTATTGGATTCTTGGTGGACCAGATAGGCGCTGAAAAGTCTCAGAATGACCCAGGTAGGCGCTGCGACGAAGACTCTGAAGATAGTTCTGGTTCTGAAGCGAAGGCTCAGAAAACAGCTCTGAGGCTGAAGCGAAGACTCTGAAAACGGTTCGGGTCCGGCGAAGACTTGAAAACGGTTCGGGTCCGGCGAAGACTCTGAAAAACAGTTCGGGTCCGGCGAAGACTCTGAAAACGGTTCGGGTCCGGCGAAGACTCTGAAAAACGGTTCGGGGTCCGAAGCGAAGACTCTGAAAAACGGTTCGGGGTCCGAAGCGAAGACTCTGAAAAACGGTTCGGGGTCCGAAGCGAAGACTCTGAAAAACGGTTCTGGGTCCGAAGCGAAGACTCTGAAAAACGGTTCTGGGTCTGAAGCGAAGACTCTGAAAACAGCTCCGTGGCTGAAGCGAAGTCTCAGATAACAGTTCCGTGGCTGAAGCGAAGTCTCAGATAACAGTTCCGTGGCTGAAGCGAAGGCTCAGAAAACAGTTCTGTGGCTGAAGCGAAGGCTCAGAAAACAGTTCTGTGGCTGAAGCGAAGGCTCAGAAAACAGTTCTGTGGCTGAAGCGAAGGCTCAGAAAACAGTTCTGTGGCTGAAGCGAAGGCTCAGAAAACAGTTCTGTGGCCGAAGCAAAGGCTCAGAAAACAGTTCTGTGGCCGAAGCAAAGGCTCAGAAAACAGTTCTGGGGCCGAAGCAAAGGCTCTGAAAACGGTTCTAGGTCTGAAACGAAGACTCTGAAAAACAGTTCTGGGTCTGAGGCGAAGACTCTGAAAAGGTACTCAGAAGACTCACGCTGGCACAGGTACTCAGAAGACTCACGCTGGCACAGGTACTCAGAAGACTCGGGCTGGCAAGTGAGCAGGAACAGACGGGGCCTCCAGCTCAATTCAGGGCCAACTGACCTGCTTATCCATTAGTTGAAGCCAGTCTCCCTGGTCCTGTGGAGCAGTCCTAAGTGGTTCTGCGGAGTCCTCATAATGGTCAGATTGTACTGTCACACCCCTGGTGTCTGGAACAGGTGAAAAGACTCTCAAGGCAGAACCCCACGAAGACATATGGTCTCAGATAGATTTATTTAGTTTTACAAGTGCAAGGTCCATATTCACAAGCTGAAGTTGACATCAAGACAGGGTCCACTACTACCAGGGTTGCCGAAAGGAAGGACGAAAGAAAGAAAGACAATCTGACACTGAACATTGGAAACACACGGATTATAAAGGGCCTCCAATGAGACACAGGTGGAGCACATTAAGGGCGGAGCAGGCAATCACAATGGAGGGAAAAACATAAGGACAGGAAGTCAATTTGACATACAGACAGGGGTAAGAAACTTCACATTAAGACAGGAAATGAAATACATTACATCGACAGACTAACTCAATAAAGCAGGACATGACAGAGGGAAGCTTCAGTTTATCAAAAATGTATTTTTTGAAAGATGATACAGTAGTTTAACATGGATTCAGATTAGTTATTCTTTGTTTTAAGGAGCATTATTACAGTGGAGAATGATGAGGAAGTGGTTTTCTAACATGTAGACTAAACTTTGTTCAAAAGGAAGCTTAAGATGGGCATAAGAAGGTGCCAGACAAATAGATTGAAAATGGTATGACATGGATTTGTAATAAGGTTTGTTACTGGACATTAATATTGCTGGTTGAAACCGTTCTCAAGGTTAGGGTTAGGGTCTCTGCAGGGAGATTTGTGGTGCACTGGCCCTCCCCCAGCTGCTGGTGCCCACAGCTTGTGTCCTGTTGACCCACTCCTGGCATCTGCCTTAGCGGACAACGGTCCAGTCATTCTCTTTGTTGTAGCAATATGGTAAGTAGAGCAGTTTTAATATCTATTATTTTGTGTATGAAAGAAAAAAATAAAACATGTTTGTGTTTGAAAAAAAAATTTGTCAAAATGTGAAAAAATGTATTCCTTGGCAATGTTTCAACCTGTGTTCTGGTCTTTATCAAGTATGGCACAAGAAAGAAATACAATAGCGGAATAAATGTATTCAAATTTTAAGAGTCTTATGGGTCAAAGTAGTAATATAAAGTTGTATAATATAATAAAAAGGGTTAGGGTTAGGGTTAGGTTGAGGCTGAGGAGTCTGTCCTTGTGAAGGGGACAAGACAGGAGTCTGTCCCCGTGAAGGGGTGTTATAAGAATTTTCTATATCTTTATATGTGTTTCCTGCTTCTGAAGAGTGCAGTCGCACCTCTGCTTGCTCCTGCCAGCTTTACTTTTCTCTTTAGTTATCTCCACATTTAGGATCAACTTTTTATATTGCTTTTTACTTTCTTTTAACTGGATTTTTATGTTTTTATGTTCTTACTTATTTTTTACTTTTTAAACAACACGTTGGACCTGTTGAGCGACTGGAGTCTTAGTATCTATTTTTCAACATGTCTGGGATAAAAACAACTACTGCAAACTCTTTCTGCCAAAATTGTTGGAAATACCAACAAGAAATCAGTGCGCTACAAACAAAGATTTTTGCTTTGGAATCTGAAAGAGGACTTCAGGATACAATCCCGATCACACAATGTGGTAAGACTGTGAATTTAAACTTGGAAGATACAGTGTCATTCCCAAAGCTGAGCAAAGCAAAGGGATTGAAACAAAATGATGGCACCTGGCATAAACTTGGTGCCCAGCCAAAGCAGCACTGGATAAGAAAAAAGAATGCTGGCCTCACAAGAGCACATGTAGCATCACCAGCTAAAAACAGATTTGAATCACTGATGAATGAACCAGAAAACTCTTCTTTAACTGTAAAACATGGAGGAAATAAAACTTTGTCTATGGAAAACGGGAGACATGAATCTGTGGAAAAGCACCAGGCAAACAGAGACAGAGAATCTATGCCAAAAGTGAAGGACAGAGATATCCTGTTGCTGGGAGACGGTGCTGTCAGGGACATAAACTATAGTTGTTTTGTTACATGCAGCTATCCAAGTGCTATGGTCACTGATATAACAGCACTCCTCCCCCAAGTCCTGTCCAAACACACAGGCATTAAACAGCTGATAGTACACGTGGGTGCAGTTGACACCAGGAAGGGACAATCAGAGGTTTTAAAAAAGGATTTCTCTAGGCTTTTAAATAAACTTGAAAATCTGGAAGTACAATCCTTTATCAGTGGACCACTCCCAAACATTGACAGAAGGATCAATAAATTCAGTCGGCTGCTTGCATTAAATACATGGCTGTCCAAGACCTGCGAGACAAGAGGAGTACACTTTATTGATAACTTCAACTTGTTTTGGCAACGTGTAGACCTGTTTAAAGGAAAGGGCCCACACCTGAACAGAGGAGGGGTCAGGAGGCTAACAGATAATCTCCTGCACTCCCTGAGACACCTAAATGGTTCCGGGCACCCTCTTAAACAAAGAAAGGGCCCTCTGAGAAGCCATCAGCCACTGAATGAGAAAAACACTCCAGCCTCACCAACCAAAGATCCTCCTCTGACTGGACCACCATCAACACCTGCACTACTGAAATGGACCCCCCCAATAGGACCCTGGACCCCCCCAGTAACATCAACACCTTCTGAGGACCTCACCATCTCTGTCCCATCCCCGGATTCACCAATGGGATTTCCAGATCACCTGGAAATGTTGGTAAAATCTGGAACTAAGTTGATACCCCTCACACCTAACTTGGCCAGGTCACGGGTTCTATCATCTCCATCTTGGCCAGAACAAATGAGACCCCCGATAGGTGTCCAATGCACCCCTGTCAGACCCTCTCCACCCCCTCCCAGACCAGCTCCTCCCAGACCAGCTCCTCCAAAAGCCTTGACTAGCATCAAGGCTACTATCAGCGATTAGGACACTGAGGGCCTCTGCTGTTCCAGGACTTTTTGTCATCATAAAATACCCCCGAGCTCCATAGCTACAGTCAGAAGTCGCAGACTCGAGAAGAGAATAACAGTTAGTTTGTCTAATCAGACAAATCTGATTCAAATTCCCTGCAAACAGATAAAGTCTAGTCCTGCTCAAACAGACTTGAAACTTGCAGTGTTCAATGTCAGGTCTTTGGGAAACAAATCTTTTTTAATTAATGATTTTATGTTTTTAACAGAAACATGGTTAGACAGCAAGACTGGAAATGCGGCCCCTATTGAATCCACCCCATCGAATTTCACAGTTTTATCCAAAATGCGGGAAAACAAAAAGGGTGGTGGTGTTTGTGCTATTTTTAGGGATAATATTCCTATCCAGAAACTATCACTTGGGGAGTTTTCATCATTTGAGTATGTGGCATTCAAAATGGAGTTGAGGTTTTCTCCATCTATTTTATATGTTGTTCTTTACAAACCGCCCCAACAATGTCATGATTTTATTGATGAGTTTACTGAAATGCTTTCGGTTATCTGCACAGAATATGAACAAATAATCATATCAGGTGATTTTAATGTGCATGTGGATAATGTTTGTGAAAGGAATGCCAAAGAACTTTCTACTATTCTTGATACTTTTGGTCTTTGTCAGCATGTTAATGAGCCGACCCATAACAGAGGTCACACTCTGGACCTGGTCATTACAAAGGGTGTGCATATTTCAGATGTCACTGTGATTGATGTTGCTCTGTCTGATCATTCTTGTGTCTTTTTCCATCTGTCCATGATTCCAAAAGCTGCTGCTGGACCTACAGTTGTTCAGAAGAGACACATTAATGATAACACCAGGACACAGTTTATGGAGGCAATCAGGTTTGAAAATGCCTCATCAGGTCAAGTTGATGATTTAATGAATTGTTATACTTCAGGTGTTTTAAATGTTATGGACGCCATTGCTCCTGTTAAGGTTAAAGTGATGAAGCGGCAGAAGGCTTCGTGGAGCAATGCTCCTTCTGTCAGGGCACAGAAAAGGGAATGCCGAAAAACCGAAAGAAAATGGCGTAAATTTAAACTCTTAATTCATTATGAGGTATACAAAGAAAATCTGCATGTTTTCAATCAAACTTTGAAAAAAGCAAGAGAAATATTCTTCTCAGAGCTCATCAACAACAGCAGTAACAACTCACGTGTCCTGTTTGCTACAGTGAACAGATTAACAAACCCTCCAACTCCATTTCCTCCAGAATTAGTTTCCACCACTAAATGCAATGAGTTTGCATTGTTTTTTAATGACAAGGTTCAAGGCATTAAACATGCGATACAGTCCAAAGGGCAAAAAACAACACTGCAGCCACATAGGAGACCTTTGGTTGAGTTTACACATTTTACACCCATTAATGACAGAACAATTGAAAAAACTGTCTCCAGCCTGAGTTCATCCACCTGCTGCCTCGATGTTTTACCCACTAGATTTCTAAAATCAGTACTAAGCAGTTTGTTACCACAACTCACTAATATAGTCAATAATTCCTTACAGTTTGGAACATTTCCAAGGGCCTTAAAAACTGCTGTCATCAAGCCTCTCCTAAAGAAGAGCAGTCTTGATGCTACAGAGCTCAACAACTATAGGCCCATATCAAACCTGACATTTTTAGGGAAAGTCATCGAAAAAGTTGTATATCAGCAACTTAATGACTTGCTATTGCTTAACAACTGCTTTGATCTTTTTCAGTCAGGTTTTAGGCCCCATCACAGCACTGAGACTGCACTTATCAAAGTCACAAATGACATCCGTCTGAACACTGATGCGGGCAAAGTCTCTGTCTTAGTTCTGTTGGACTTGAGTGCTGCGTTTGATACAGTGGACCATGAAATCCTGTCACAAAGATTAGAGGAATGGATAGGTATCTCTGGAACTGCTCTTAAATGATTTCAGTCCTATCTTGAAGACAGGAAGTACTTTGTTTCGGTTGGAAACTGTGTATCAGACCAAATGGCCCTGACATGTGGGGTTCCACAGGGGTCTATCTTGGGACCTCTATTATTCAATCTTTACATGCTTCCTTTAGGCCAGTTAATACGCAGCTGTGGCGTATCCTACCATAATTATGCAGATGACACTCAGATTTACATTTCACTCACAGCAGGTGAAAATGGACAAATCCATTCATTGTGTCACTGCATCGAACAGATTGATGTGTGGATGCAAAATAATTTTCTCCAACTGAACAGAAACAAGACTGAAATAATTATCTTTGGACCACAGAAACAAAGAGAAAATGTCAGCAGTCACCTCGAGTCTCTTTCTCTAAAATCTAAAAACCAGGTTAGAAATCTAGGGGTCATCATGGACTCAGACTTGAATTTCACATTAAGTCAATTACATCATCTGCATTTTATCACCTTAAAAATATTTCCAGAGTCAAAGGAATAATGTCTCAACCAGACTTAGAGAAACTTATTCATGCTTTTATCTCCAGCAGGTTAGATTACTGTAATGGCCTGCTCACTGGTCTCTCAAAACGAGGGTTAAGACAGCTGCAGCTTATTCAGAACGCTGCTGCTCGGGTTCTAACTAACACCAGGAAGTACAACCACATCAGTCCAGTTTTAAAATCTCTGCACTGGCTTCCTGTTGCTCAGAGGATAGACTTTAAAACAGCACTACTGGTTTACAAGTCTCTAAATGGTTTAGCACCAGAATATATTTCTGAAATGCTAGTAGCTTATGAGCCTCCTCGGACTCTGAGAACATCTGGGACAGGCCTTCTGCTCGTGCCCAGAGTTAGAACTAAACAGGGTGAAGCAGCGTTTAAGTTTCAAGCAGCAAAAACCTGGAACAACCTCCCAGATGAAGTAAAACAAGCCTCAACTTTAACAATGTTCATGGGGAGGTTAAAAACCTTCCTTTTTAGCTCCGCCTACACCACAACTTAAAATGTTTTTTATCTGCACTCTTCTTCTTTTATAATGCTTTTAATCTTTCTTATGTTTCCAAATCTAAATCTTGTAAATTGTCTTTTATTTCTGTAAAGCACTTTGAGTTACCCAGTGTATGAATTGTGCTATATAAATAAAATTGCCTTGCCTTGCCTATATTTATCTAGAGACACGGAGACAGATTAATATTTAACAAGCAATGGCCAGGTTTTAATCCTTGCAAGGAGAAGCAAAGCAGACACACAGTAACAATGGTACAGCGAGAAGTTTGCTTAAAGATTTAAACATAACATGAGATTATATACAACAAAGTGACGGCCTTGGAGAGAGGCGTTCACAATGGTCCAGGTGCAGAAGTCTTGTGACAAGCCATGTCTCACTCTAGTGTAGTGAATATGGTCTTATTAATTAATAATTAATATGAATATTAATTATGAAAATTAATAATTAATATTTCTCTTATCAAAATATTAATTTCTTTCGGGGCACCACTCTAGTTTTGAACAGATCCAGAGAAACTGTTTAGTCTAGTCTCATTAATCTAAAGGAAGTAAATTCTCACTCGTTTTCGAAAATTAATGAATTAAACATTGAAACAGTAAATGTCTTTATGGGGTTTTATTAAAGATTATAAAAAGTTAAACAGTGAATAATGACAGGGGAAATGACACAAAGGAATAGTTATTGACACATAAATGGGTAAATCAAAGAACGATAAACTTGCTTTCAGAGGATTTTGTGAAACAAAAGGAATTATTGATTATTGGTTCTATTATTAGATGAGGGGATTTTACGGAGCCTTTAGAGGGGTTTGATGACGGTTAGACGCCAAATTATGTGTCACGTTCAGACTCACCCTTGGTAGTATTGGTTCTCAGGTCTTGGCAACCAGGAGTCAAAAGGGGTCTTTTCGACTCAGGTCGCACGCCGATGACGAGTGTAGTCTCCAAGATGGCCTTAACGTGTACACAGAGAAAGGCTGTAGGGCCTGGGGACTGGTCCCAGAAGCGTCCCGTTACTGTCCAACATCAGCGCCGCACACAGAGTGAAATTGAGTCCTTTAAAGTTATTGCGAGGTCCACTGGAGAAGGTTTAGCGGCTGTGTTGCTGGGTTAAACTTGCTCGAGAAAGTTAGATTTTAGTCAAGCTAACTCTTTAGCAGGCAGGAAATCTTCAAAAATAAAAGCGAGGCAACTTCCTTTCGTTGGCAGGCTTTAGGAAGTAAGCTACTTTGATCAGCTGTGTTAAGAAAGAAAACTTTAGCGCGGCAAGCTAAACTTGCAGACTTTAAAGTACAAAGAAAATTTACTCGTTACACGAGGTCCGAAGCTTGAAAGGGTTTCGAGGGCCTACGGCCCTGAACGGACAAGAGGTCCAGTGCGAAGTAAAGACGAGACGAAGAGTAGAGAGTAGTGCGTAGAGGGTGTGTTTTTGGCTGTGCGCCAGTTTTAACACCTCTGGACGGGGTGTGTCTTACGGAGAAATGCATTGCTTTGGGGGGTGGTTTGACTAAAGTTTAAATGTTTAAACTAAGTCTTAAACATTCCTTTTGTTTCACCCTATTTTCCTTGGTTTTCGTAAAACACACAAAAACATTCGTACTTGCAGGATTATGCAAAGAAACATTTGTCAGACTTATTATAAAAACATATTCATTACATTTTATTAACATAAAACGTAGACCTGTAGAAATTGGATAAGGAATTAGTTGACTTGTAAAACTCTGCGTCCTGGAAACGAACAGTATGATTGTTAGTACATTCACAATAATTCTAAATAATAAAATAACAAAATGTCCTTTAATGAAATAACACCAAATGTCCTTCTTGAATGCAGAGTCATTTGTCCAGTTAAACCAAAAGGGGGTAGTGTTTGACCATGCCCGAATGACTATGATCAAAGACATTTTCAACTGTCAATCAGGATTAGAATAAAGTGTTCTCGAGAAAGCTGGATGAACACCTTATCTTCAGAATTTATGACTTTCTGACAGTGGCGTCTATAGCGTCTGGATCTCTCCATGAGTCTTTGACCTGGTTGGTCTTTGGTGCTGGTTGGACCTAGGTCCCAGCTTTTTATGAAAACAAACAAAATCTGACAATGTGCAGAAGAATAGAATAGAGAGGTGCAGTAGTACAGACTGTAGATGAGCATTAGATCAGACTGTATATGAGTTTTAGAAAACACTCTAGACATGCTTTAGAACAGTCTGTAGAGGTGCAGTAGTTCAGACTGTAGACGAGCATTAGAACAGACTCTATATGAATATTAGAAAACACTCTAGACATGCTTTTGTTACGGGTCCGGTCTAGGGGGCAGACCCGAACAGAAAATACCCTGTAGAAACAGGAGGAATGATGAGACAGTATACAGGTGCTTCTGTTCTGTGCAGTGTCGCTCATAGAATTTATTAAAGCAAAATACCAAAAATACGATTACATGGCGTAATGGTACCAAAACTATGCATTGTAGGCATCTATATTGTTTATGAAAACTCCAGTGTGAATAGTGATTTTGAACAAAAATAGCATTTGGTTTTATAGATATAATTGTAAGATATTACCAGCTGATCAAGCAAATACTCTTTGAAGAATAACCAAAATTACATTCAGAGCACCCAACAAAACGGTCTGCACATTAGTCATTTTTTTCTTTTTTTATATTTAACTCAATACAAAAACTTACAATAGCACAAACTGTAATATTGTTGGCATTACCAAAACTGTAATTTCAAACACTGCCATAACAATTACATACATTTTAACTCTGTCCGGGTTCTTATAATTGCAGTAAAAGTAACATTAAATCATACACATTGCTAGTGGGGGAAGGGCGCCGCTGATGCAAGACCTCGTGGCCACGCTGCTGTAGCTAGTTCAATACTGAGATATACCCATACCATTTGGCTTTGTTCGAGCTGACTTAGAGTAAACAAGTTGTAAACTATTATCAACCAAGATGTTATGCTGTTCATATTTATATATTTTGTGCTCTTCACATTACTAACCTGTAGAAACAGGAGGAATGATGAGACAGTATACAGGTGCTTCTGTTCTGTGCAGTGTCGCTCATAGAATGAGGAAACTGCGCGAGACTCTCAGAGAGAGGCCCAGGCCTGAAGCACAACCCACACACTGCCCCCAAGTGGCGCACCCCAAAACTAAAATTGACATGTGTTCTGAACATCAAATTGGTGCCAAGTGCTATTCTAAAAACATTATCGACTAAATAAAATGGGACCACACATTTTGTGTCGTCACACACTCCCTGACAACAGAAAATGACTCGGACATTTGCAAATCAAATTATCTTAACTCTCACTACTGTTATGAAGGAATAAATTTTCTTTAAAGTCCATGTCTTAATGCATCTCAGTCTTAATTGTTCATCAATAAGAAAACAATTGTGCCGTGTAATGTGCGGGTGGAGTGAATGGATATAGTGGGTGCGTGAAGTGCTGTGGAATAAGTCTGTATGGTGTGCAATATACCACTGGGCTTGAGTCCATTCCCCAGACAGGTACAGCTGGTGGCATGAAGGCTCCTACGGAGCTGACAGCTGGTGGCAGCTGGTAGGATGGCTGAAGGGAGGGCTGTCCCAGGCAGTCATATGTGAACATCTGAGGCGGTTTCCTTGTGCGCGTGGACCTCCTAACCTGTGCAGGTTGCTGTGGGTCAGCTGGTTCACTGTAGTCCTCCTGGTTGGCCTCAGCCTGTGCATCCTCCGCAGGCCCTGGTATAATGTGTGAACTGTCCTCAGCCTCAAGATGTTCTGTGCAAAGTTCTTGTTGCTCGGTGTTAACATAGTTTCTGTTTTCTCTCACTGATTCAATCTCAAGAGTATGTCTGCTCGCAGGAGTGTGTCCTCTCAGATCTCTTGCAGGGGTAGGTCTGGCTGGTCCTACTCTAGCTGTGGTGTTTGGTCTGGTTTCATGAAGCTCATTAACAGGTCGTGCTCTTGTGACTGGCTGTGGGATTCTTACCCAGTATTGGACACGTTCATCTTCTGAATCTGAAGATGTATTTCTTTGTGAGTCACTGAGTCCTTGATCTTGTTTTGATAGTCTCTTAACTCGGGTAAGGTGTCTTTCTGGAGTTAAGTATGCTTGGTCTGAGTCTCTCTTTAGTGGCTGTTTTGAAGATGCCTGAGGTAAGTTTACTGGTAAGTCATTAACTAGGAGGAGAAGGTTGCGATGAAGTGTCCTGACTTTATTACCTCCATTCTCAGGTGTCACTTTGTAGACAGGTCCATCTGCAATCCTCTCTTTCACAACATAGATTGTGTCTTCCCAGTATGACCTCAGTTTTCCAGGACCTCCTCTCTCCTAGATTACGCACCAGGACACGGTCACCTGTTTGAAGAACAGCACCTTTAATGTGTTTGTCATAAGATTTCTTTCCTTTTGCACTTGACTGTTGGCTGTTCTCAGAGGCAATTCTATACGCCTCCTTCATCCTCGCAGCCCACTTCTCTGCATAGCCTCGAGGGGTACTGGGGTCTTCCTCTGAGTTTAGACCAAATATCATGTCCACAGGCAATCGCGGTGCCGCCCAAACATTAAATAGAATGGCGACATACCTGTGGCTTCATGCCTGGTACAGTTATAGGCATGCACGACATGTGTCAGGTGGTCTTTCCATCTCTCCTTTTCCTCTGATCCCAATGTTCGCAGCATCTGGAGAAGAGTGCGGTTAAATCTTTCTGCAGGATTGCTCTGGGGATGATAGGGTGTTGTACGTGAATGTCCCACTTTGCTTAAATACTGCAAGGTTTTAAAGAGTTCGTTTCGAATTCTCTCCTTGGTCATGATGTAGTTTGTGTGGGTAGCCGTACCTGGGAATAAAATCCTCAAAAAGCTTCTCTGCTGCGGTTTTACCCGCTTTGTTTCTGGTTGCATAGGCTTGAGCAAACCTGGTAAAGTGGTCGACAACAACCAGAATGTACTCAAAGCCTCCTTTACAAGATTCCAAATGGAGATAATCAATTGACACTAGTTCTAAGGGCGAGCTGGTGGTAATGCTCCCCATGGGCGCTCTAATGTGGGAGACAGGCTTTTGCTTTTAATGCAGGGGCACTTTCTTGTTACATAAGCCTCTACATCTCGCTTCATGTATGGCCAGTAAAAGCGGTCTCTGACTAATGCCAATACCTTCTCATTTCCAACATGGCTCATATCATTGTGAAGGAGTTTAAGGACTGTTGGCTGATACAACTCAGGCAAGACAAGTTGGCATCTCTGACTAGTCTTTCTAAACAGCAAGCCCTCTTTAAGTTGTAGTTTGTCCCACTCAAACAGCAGTTTTCTAGTTGGACCACTTATTTTGCTTTTAATGTCACTAGTTAGTGTTTTGGTTGTCTCTTTGAGCTTTAGGACTGGGCCAATAATGAGGTCATTTTGTTGCGCTTTCACAAGCTCACCATGGTTTATGGCTGGGAGTAAGTCAGGCAGCGAAAAACTGTTTTGCGACAGGTCCAGTGCAGCTACATAAGCAACATCTTTTGACTCTGCCACACGACTACCATCCCAAATGCTCTGGATTGTGTTTCTGGACAGTTCTTTCGTGCAGGCCTCCACATAACTGTTAATGTCCAATGGCAGTCTGGACAGGGTGTCTGCATCTACATTAGCTTTGCCTGGCCTGTATTTTATTTCAAAGCGAAAGTCAGCAAGCTCACCGACCCACCGGTGACCAACAGCGTTAAGCTTCGCTGTACTCATCACATAGGTTAGTGGATTATTATCCGTGTAGACAGTAAAGTGAGATGCATAGTAAAGATAGTCTCTGAATTTGTCACATATGGCCCACTTTAAAGCCAGAAATTCCAGTTTACCTGAGTGAAGGTGGTAGCCCCTTTCTGCAGGTGTCAATGTTCGCGACCCATAGGCGATGACTCGCAGCTTACCCTCCTGTCGCTGGTACAGTACAGCACCAAGACCTTGCTCTGAGGCATCCGTGTGTAACACAAAAGGAAGGGTGAAGTCTGGGTAGGCGAGAACTGGTGGGCTTGACAGGGCATTGATGAGCTGGCCCAGAGCCCTCTGGTGCTCCTCAGTCCAGCGAATAGGTGTCTTTGATGGCATCTGCATTCGCTTTATCTTTGGCGTCTTCTTTAAATTGTGTGCCATGTGGTTACTGGACAGGTTCTTTGCAATTAGAAGCTCATACATCGGTCTGGCAATTCTTGAGAAATCTTGGATATAGGTTCGATAGTAGCTGAGGAACCCCAGGAGCTTACGAACCTCTCCAACAGAGTTTGGGGTGTTGTCTCTTAAAGCCTTAATGGCTTCCAGGTCTTTGGGGTCAATACGGACTCCTTCGGCAGAAACCAGACGTCCGACATAGCGCACCTCTTTCCTGAAGAGCTCACATTTAGTGGGCCTGAGTTTTACCCCATGCTGTTTGAGGGCACGCAAGACCCGGCGTAACACCTCAACATGTTCTTCAAATGTCTTTGAGTAACAGAGAATGTCGTCTAAATATGGTATGCAGCATTCGTCTCTTAAGGAGGTCAGCATCTCTTCCATGCTTCTCTGAAAAGCAGCTGGGGCATTAGAGAGTCCAAAGGGAATGCGCACCCACTCGTACAGTCCCCATGGAGTGATGAATGCTGTCATGTGTCGTGAACCCTCTGCTACAAAGCCTTGGTGGTAGGCCTTTCCTGATCCAAAATAGAGAACCAGCTGTAGCCCCCCAGTGTGTCAATGAGATCTTGGATACGGGGAAGTGGGTGTCTGTCTGGAACAGTCTTTTGGTTCAGGAGCCTATAATCAATACAAAGACGGAGGCTGCCATCTTTCTTCCGCACACAAACCACTGGAGCAGCATATGGTGACCTTGATTTGACGATCCACTGCTTTGCTAAGAGGTCCTGGATGTACTCCTTGACTTCTTTGTAGAGTGGTTTGGGGACGGCCGAATATGACCTCTGCACGGAATGTCATCTTTGAGTGCGATATTCATCTGGAGGCTTGGGATGCATCCAATGTCATTTTCATCACTGGCAAATGCATTTGACTCTTCATAAAGCATTTCTCTGACCACTGCCTGTTGGTCGTCACGTAAATGATTCACGCCCACTGGTGGGTGCCACAGCCGAGGAGCGGTTGTATTTTGGTCCTGTTCCTTTTCTTTGACACATTCGGATGAATTACTTTCATGTTCAGTATGGGTTGCTGTTGCCACTATTCTATCTATGTACTGGATACTCCCTAGTACTGTGAGCTGGTCCAATGTGATGTCATGCTGAGTGTGATTACATACTGGGATCTCAACAAAAGGTCTTTTGGTGTGGTGAACTTTGACTAGTCCATCACCTATGTCGAGCTGCTCAAGTTTGGAATCAGGGTCATTAACTTCAAACAGTGCGAAGGGTCATTGAAGTCTGTTGGTATGTGGCACCTAACGTGAGTGACTTGGCCAGGGCGAATGACAGCGCCTTGTCTTCCAACTCGAATTTGTGCATGTTCATGTGTGAGTTCTCGGGTCTGAATAAAGTTAACAATGGCCTCAGCCTGATCAGTATGAATCTGCATGGCATCTTTCAGTAGCTTTGCGATGACAGTAATGACTTCAACTCCTCCTTCTTGTCCCAGAATAAGTTCTTGGATAACATTGAAGCCCAATATAGGACGTGGGAGGCTGACTTTGCTGACCAGGAATGGGACACGGATGGTGAGGTGCGGATTGTCATTGTTAGGTAGGTTGAATAACAGTTCAATCCATCCATCATATGGAATAGGCTCACCATTGACTGCAGTGACATTCAGTGGTTGCTCCCTAATAGTTCAGAGAGTGGACGTACTTTATGTTGTGGCGCAAAGGTCTGTTTCCAGGACCGATCAACAATGCTGACCTGGGCGCCAGTATCTAGAAGGACAGTCACAGCATATCCATCCAGGTTACACTTGAGCAGGCATTTTTGTCCAAGAATTTTTGCAACTCGTTGTGACGCGGACATCACATCAGCAGAATGACAGGCAGCAGTATTAGCTGCGTGTGTGTCCTCTTTGTAGTGTATTGCTGGTGAGTGCTGTTGTGTCCTTTGTTTGCGTCCTTTAGTTCTTCTCAGGCACCCTACTGCACGGTGTCCTTCTTCACCACAAACAAAACAGTGGCTGCAATCAGTTCGGTGGTTTGCAACACAATCAGGGCAACCATATTTACTCTTCCTCAGGTGGTTGCATGGCTTGTCTGTCTCTTTTGTCTTTGACTGAAGAGAACTTATTGCTTCTGTCAGGGTTTGGACTTGAGCACTGAGTTGGCGAATAAGCTCATCTTTGGCTTTGGAGTCTGAACTAGACTTGGGTTTGGCAACAGTCTCAGGCTCTACTTCATTACTATGGGCATACACCATCTTTGGGCGTGTGGAACGGCCTAATCGCCTTTTCTCTCACTCTCTTCATTTGTGGTTTTGTCATTTGTCTCAGGAGTAAATCATCAGTGACTGTGCGATCAGAAAGCAAAGGCTTTAGCTCTCTTCTTATGTCTTTGTGCTTCTCACTAAGACCTTGGTACACAGTATGCAGGAATACATTCTGGACAGTTTGAGCCTCATACTTTATGTCACTGTCGGCCTGTTTTGATGTGAAAATTAACTTCTGCTTCAGCCCCATCATTCGGTAGAGAAACTGTTGTGGCGTTTCGTGTTCATGTTGTTTGGCCGTGATGAGCGCTTGGAACAGCTCAGTTGTGCTTTTCTCTCCCATATGTGATTGCAGAAAGCTCTTTAACTCTGTTATGGACATTTCATCCTTGCTGGTCAGCATTTCCTTGAAGATGCCTGGCTTTATGATGCGTAGCACAGCCTGGACTATTTCACTCTCTGTGTGATTTTCTTTAAGTCCTCGGTCAATTTGTTTACTGATACTACTATAACTTATATCAGAGGTATTGTCGCCAATCTGCCCTCCCTGTATTTTGAACTCTTTTCTCTGTAATAGTGGCAGATCTTTTAACGCTATCATGCTCTCTGAAGGATGAGGCGAGTATTGGGCACTGTAGGTGGTGTTATTAGGCTGCCTATCTTCGTCAGCAAAAGTCTGGATGTGGTTTGGGGACGTTGTGTCACTCATTTTAAGTTTTTTGTATAAGCTGTCATAGCTGGCTAGTAACTTTGCTATTTGAGAGTCTAGGCTGTCACCTTGTGGGGTTGAATCAATACCAACGTGGGCCTGGTCAGTTGGTGAAGGTTCACAAACATTACTATGTTGGTCCTCAACAGTCTCTTCGATTTGACCACGATTCTCTTTGATCTCCAGTAGCTTATCATAAAGGTGCAGTAATTGTGACACACCTTGATCTTCAAGCTCTAGCAGGCTTTTACTGTTCATATAGGTGCATATGTAATCAATGCAGCGTTCTTCATCTTGTTTATCCAGTGTAGTTGGGTCTTGGTCTTGTGTTCTGGGGATATTGTTCACTAATTGAAACAGCTCATCGGCTGTGAGATGAAACAGGTCCTTCTTCACCGTCCATACCAGCTTCTTTCTCTCGCTGTCCTCCATCGTCACTTATAACTTGAAGCCTTGGCCGGTAGTCCTGGCTTTGGCCCTCTCTTTCAGTTATACAGCACGCTGGCACAGCCGCCGGTTCACGGGTTCAGAGGTGACTGGATCGACGACTCTCATAGGCAGGTGATGTCATCGATCCCGGACGAGCCCCCACGTTTCTGTTACGGGTCCGGTCTAGGGGGCAGACCCGAACAGAAAATACCCTGTAGAAACAGGAGGAATGATGAGACAGTATACAGGTGCTTCTGTTCTGTGCAGTGTCGCTCATAGAATTTATTAAAGCAAAATACCAAAAATACGATTACATGGCGTAATGGTACCAAAACTATGCATTGTAGGCATCTATATTGTTTATGAAAACTCCAGTGTGAATAGTGATTTTGAACAAAAATAGCATTTGGTTTTATAGATATAATTGTAAGATATTACCAGCTGATCAAGCAAATACTCTTTGAAGAATAACCAAAATTACATTCAGAGCACCCAACAAAACGGTCTGCACATTAGTCATTTTTTCTTTTTTATATTTAACTCAATACAAAAACTTACAATAGCACAAACTGTAATATTGTTGGCATTACCAAAACTGTAATTTCAAACACTGCCATAACAATTACATACATTTTAACTCTGTCCGGTTCTTATAATTGCAGTAAAAGTAACATTAAATCATACACATTGCTAGTGGGGGAAGGGCGCCGCTGATGCAAGACCTCGTGGCCACGCTGCTGTAGCTAGTTCAATACTGAGATATACCCATACCATTTGGCTTTGTTCGAGCTGACTTAGAGTAAACAAGTTGTAAACTATTATCAACCAAGATGTTATGCTGTTCATATTTATATATTTTGTGCTCTTCACATTACTAACCTGTAGAAACAGGAGGAATGATGAGACAGTATACAGGTGCTTCTGTTCTGTGCAGTGTCGCTCATAGAATGAGGAAACTGCGCGAGACTCTCAGAGAGAGAGGCCCAGGCCTGAAGCACAACCCACACACTGCCCCCAAGTGGCGCACCCCAAAACTAAAATTGACATGTGTTCTGAACATCAAATTGGTGCCAAGTGCTATTCTAAAAAACATTATCGACTAAATAAAATGGGACCACACATTTTGTGTGCGTCACACTTTAGAACAGACAGTAGAGGTGCAGTTGTACAGAATGTAGACGAGCATTAGAACAGACTGTATATTAGTATTAGAAAACAATCTAGATATGCTTTAGAACAGACTGTAGAGGTGCAGTAATACAGACTGTAGACGAGCATTAGAACAGACTGTAGAAGTCCAGTAGTACAAACTGTAGATGTGCAGTAGTACAGACTGTAGATGTACAATAGAAAAGACTGTAGAGGTGAGGTTAAACAGTTTGTAGACGTGCAGTTGAACAGACTTCAGAGCAGAAGTATAACAGACTCTAGATTGGCTTTAGAACAGACTGTAGACGAGCATTAGAACAGACAGTAAACGACCTGTAGAACAGACTGACAATGTGCATTGAATAGACTTTAGAGGTGCAATAGTACAGACTGTAGATGAGCATTAGAACAGACTGTATATGAGTATTAGAAAACACTGTAGATATGCTTTAGAACAGACTGTAGCGGTGCAGTAGTTCAGACTGTAGACGAGCATTAGAACAGACTGTATATGAGTATTAGAAAACACTTTAGACATGTTTTAGAACAGACTGTAGAGGTTCAGTAGTTCAGACTGTAATCAAGCATTAGAACAAACTCTATATGAGTATTAGAAAACACTCTAGACATGCTTTAGAACAGACTTTAGAGGTGCAGTAATACAGACTGTAGACGAGCATTAGAAAAGACTGTAGAAGTGCAGTTGTACAGACTGTAGATGTGCAGAAGAAGAGACTGTAGACGTATATTAGAACATACTGTAGACCTGCACTAGAACAGACTGTAGATGTGCATTAGAAAAGACTGTAGAAGTGCAGTAGAAGAGATTGTAAATGTACAGTAGAACAGGCTGTAGACGTTTATTAGAACAGACTGTAGACCTGCACTAGAACAGACCGTATATGAGCAGTAGTTCAGACTATAGACATGATTTAGAACAGACTGTAGATGTGCATTAGAACAGACTTTAGAAGTGCAGTAGTAGAGACTGTAGATGTATAGTAGAACAGACTGTAGACGTTTATCAGAACAGACTGTAGACATGTAGTAGAACAGACTGTAGATGAGCAGTAGTACAGACTGTAGACTTGCATTAAAACAGACTGTAGATGTGCAGTGGAACAGACTTTAGATGTTTATTAGAACAGACTGTAGACTCTCAGTAGAACAGACTGTAGATAAGCAGTAGTACAGACTATAGACTTGCATTAGAACAGACTGTAGATGTGCATTAGAACAGACTGTATATGAGTATTATAAAAAACACTGTAGACATGCTTTAGAACAGACTGTAGAGGTGCAGTAGTTCAGACTGTAGACGAGCATTAGAACAGACTGTATATGAGTATTAGAAAAAACTCTAGACATGCTTTAGAAGAGATTAAAGAGGTGGAGTAATACAGACTGTAGACGAGCATTAGAACAGACTGTAGAAGTGCAGTAGTACAGACGGTAGATGTGCAATAGAACAGACTGTAGACGAGCAGTAGGACAGACTATAGACTTGCATTAGAACAGACAGTAGATGTACATTAGAACAGACTGTAGATGTGCAGTAAAACAGACGTTAGACGTTCAGTGGAAGAGACTGTAGTAGAGCAGTAGTACAGATTGTAAACTGGCATTAAAACAGACTGTACAGGTGCGATTGAACAGACTGTTGACATGCAGTTGAAAAGACTTCAGAGCAGCAGTAGTATATACTCTAGATTGGATTTAAAACTGACTGTAGACAAGCATTAGAACAGACTGTAAACGTCCAGTAGAACAGACTGACAATATGCAAAAGAATAGACTGTAGAGATTCAGTAGTACAGACTGTAGACGAGAATAAGAACAGACTGTATATGAGTATTAAAAAACACTGTAGACATGCTTTAGAACAGACTGTAGAGGTGCAGTAGTTCAGACTAAAGACGAGCTTTAGAACAGACTCTATATGAATATTAGAAAACACTCTAGACATGCTTTAGAACAGATTGTAGAGGTGCAGTAATACAGACTGTAGATGAGCATTAGAAAAGACTGTAGAAGTGCAGTAGTACAGACTGTAGATGTGCAGTAGAACAGATTGTAGACGTTTATTAGAACACACTGTAGATCTAGACTAGAACAGACCGTAGATGAGCAGTAGTACAGACTATAGACTTGCATTAGAACAGACAGTAGATGTGCATTAGAACAGACTGTAGATGTGCAATAGAACAGACTAAAGACGTTTATTAGAACAGACTGTAGACCTGCACTTAAAGAGACCGTAGATGAGCAGTAGTACAGACTATAGACTTGCATTACAAACAGATTGTATATGAGTATTAGACAAAAATGTAGACATTCTTTAGAACAGACTGTAGAGGTGCAGTAGTTCAGACTGTAAATGAGAATTAGAACAGACTATTTATGAGTATTAGAAAATACTCTAGACATGCTTTAGAAGAGACTGTAGAGGTTGCAGAAATACAGACTGTAGACAAGCATTAGAACAGACTGTAGAAGTGCAGTAGTACAAACTGTAGATGTGCAGTAGAACAGACTGTAGACATTTTTTAAAACAGACTGTAGACGTGCAGTAGAACAGACTGTAGATGGCAGTAGTACAGACTGTAGACTTGCATTAGAACAGACAGTAGATGTACATTAGAACAGATTGTAGATGTGCAGTAAAACAGACTTTAGTGGAAGAGACTGTAATAGAGCAGTAGTACAGACTTTAATCTGGCATTATAACATACTGTAGAGGTGCAGTTGAACAGACTGTAGACGAGCATTAGAACAGACTCTATATGAGTATTAGAAAACACTCTAGACATGCTTTAGAACAGATTGTAGAGGTGCAGTAATACAGACTGCAGACGAGCATTAGAACAGACTTTAGAAGTGCAGTAGTACAGACTGTAGATGAGCATTAGAATAGACTTTAGAAGTACAGTAGTAATGACTGTAGATATGCAGTAGAACAGACTATAGACGTTTATAAAAAAAGACTGTAGACGTGCAGTAGAACAGACTGTAGATGTGCATTAGAATAGACTGTAGATGTGCAGTAAAACAGACTGTAGACGTGCAGTAGAACAAACTGCAGTAGAGCAGAGGTACAGACTGTAAAGTGGCATTATAAGAGACTGTAGACGTACAATAGAACAGACTGTAGACGAGCATTAGAACAGACTGTATACGTCCAGTAGAACAGACTGTAGATGTGCAATAGTACAGACTAAAGACCTGCATTAGAACAGACTGTGGACGAGCATTAGAACAGACTATAGATGTGCAATAGAAGAGACTGTAGATGTCCATTAGAACAGACTGTAGATGTGCATTAGAAAAGACTGTTGACATTTATCAATACAGACTATATTCGTGCAGTAGAACAGACTGTAGACGTACAATAGAACAGACTATAGAGGTGCAGTTGAACAGACTGTAGATGTGCAGTTGAACAGACTTCAGAGCAGCAGTAGTACAGACTCTAGATTGAATTTAGAACAGACTGTTGTCGGGCTTTAGAACAGACTGTAAACGTTCAGTAGAACAGAATGACAATTAGAGACTGTAGAGGACCAGTAGAACAAACTGTAGGTTTGCAGTAGAAGAGAGTGTAGAGGTGCAGTAGTACAGAATGTTGACAATTATTAGAACAGACTGTAGACGTCCAGTAGAACAGATTGTAGATGTGCATCAGAAAAGACTGCCTCCTCTGGTCTCTCTGTGGCCTCGGTCTCCTCTGCTCTCTCTGCCTTCTCTGCATCCTCTTGTCTCTCTGCCTCCTCTGGTCTCTCTGTCTTTCTGCCTCCTCTGAACTCTCGGTAGCCTCTGCCCCCTCTGGTCTCACTGTGGCCTCTGCCTCCTCTGCTCTCTCTGCCTCCTTTGCCTCCTCTGGTCTCTCTGTGGCCTCTGCCCCCTCTGGTCTCTCTGCCTCTTTTGGTCTCTCTATTGCCTCTGCCTCCGCTCGTCTCTCTGTGGCCTCTGCCTCCTCTGGTCTCTCTGTCTCTTCTGCCTCCTCTGAACTCTCTGTGGCCTCTGCCTCCTCTGGTCTCTTTGTGGCCTCTGCCTCCTCTGGCCTCTCTATGGCCTCTGCATCCTGTGGACTCTCTGCCTCTTCTGGTCTTTCTGTTGCCACTGCCTCCTCCGGTCTCTCTGCCTCTTCTGCTTCCTCTCGTCTCTCTGTAGCCTCTGCCTCCTCTGGTCTCTCTGTGGCCGCTGCCTTCTCTTGACTGTCTGCCTCCTATGCCCCCTCTGGTCTCTCTGCCTCCACTGGTCTCTCTATTGCCTCTGCCTCCTCTGGTCTCTCTCTGGCCTATGCCTCCTCGGGTCTCTTTGTCTCCTCTGCCTCCTCTGGTCTCTCTGCCTCCTCTGCCTCCTCTGCTCTAACTGCCTCTTTTGGTCTCTCTCTCTCTCTGCTTCCTCTGGTCTCTTTGTGGCCTCAGCCTCCTCTGGTCTCTCTGCCTCCGCTGCTCTAACTGCCTCCTCTGGTCTCTCTGTGGCCTCTGCCTCCTCTGGTCTTTCTGTGGCCTCTGCCTCCTCTGGTCTCTCTGTGGCCTCTACCTCCTCTGGCCTCTCTGTGGCCTCTGCCTCTTCAGGACTCTCTGCCTCCTCTGGTCTTTTGTGGCCTCTGCCTCCTCTGGTCTCTCTGCCTCCTCTGCTCCCTCTGCTCTCTGCCTCCACTGGTCTCTCAATTAACTCTGCCTCCTCTGGTCACTCTGTGGCCTCTGCCTCCTCTGGTCTCTTTGTCTCCTTTGCCTCCTCTAGTCACTCTGTAGCCTCTGCCTCCTCTGGTCTCTCTGTGGCATCTGCCTTTTCTGGTCTGTCTGTGTCCTATGCCTTCTCTAGTCTCTCTGTGGCCTCTGCCTCCTCTGGTCTCTCTTTCTCCTCTGCCTCCTCTAGTCACTCTGTGGCCTCTGCCTCCTCTGGTCTCTCTGTGGCATCTGCCTTTTCTGGTCTCTCTGCCTCCTCTGCGTCCTCTAATCTCTCTGCCTCCTTTGGTTTCTCTGTCTTTCTTCTTCCTCTAGACTCTCGGTGGCCTCTGCCTCCTCTCGCCTCTCTGCCCCGTTGCCTCCTCTGGCCTCTCTGCCTCCTCTGCTCTCTCTACCTCCACTGGTCTCTCTGTGACCTCTGCAATCCTCTGGTCTCTCTGTGGCCTATGTCTCTTTTGGATTCTCTGTGGCCTCTGCCTCCTCTGGTCTCCATGTCTCCTCTGCCTCCTCTCGTCTCTCTGTGGCCTCTGCCTCTTCTGGTCTCTCTGTGGTCTCTGCCTCCTTTTGTCTCTCTATTCCTCTGCCTCCTCTGGTCTCTCTGTGGCCTCGGTCTCCTCTGCTCTCTCTGCCTCCTCTGCATCCCCTTGTCTCTCTGCCTCCTCTGGTCTCTCTGTCTTTCTGCCTCCTCTGAACTCTCGGTGGCCTCTGCCCCCTCTGGTCTCACTGTGGCGTCTGCCTCCTCTGCTCTCTCTGCCTCCTTTGCCTCCTCTGGTCTCTCTGTGGCCTCTGCCTCCTCTGGTCTCTCTGTGGCCGCTGCCTTCTCTTGTCTGTCTGCCTCCTATGCCCCCTCTGGTCTCTCTGCCTCTTTTGGTCTCTCTATTGCCTCTGCCTCCGCTCGTCTCTCTGTGGCCTCTGCCTCCTCTGGTCTCTCTGTCTCTTCTGCCTCCTCCGAACTCTCTGTGGCCTCTGCCTCCTCTGGTCTCTTTGTGGCCTCTGCCTCCTCTGGCCTCTCTATGGCCACTGCCTCCTCCGGTCTCTCTGCCTCTTCTGCTTCCTCTCATCTCTCTGTAGCCTCTGCCTCCTCTGGTCTCTCTGTGGCCGCTGCCTTCTCTTGTCTGTCTGCCTCCTATGCCCCCTCTGGTCTCTCTGCCTCCACTGGTCTCTCTATTGCCTCTGCCTCCTCTGGTCTCTCTCTGGCCTATGCCTCCTTGGGTCTCTTTGTCTCCTCTGCCTCCTCTAGTCACTCAGTGGCCTCTGCCTCCTCTGGTCTCTCTGCCTCCTCTGCCTCCTCTGCTCTAACTGCCTCTTTTGGTCTCTCTCTCTCTCTGCCTCCTCTGGTCTCTCTGTGGCCTCAGCCTCCTCTGGGTCTCTGTGGCCTCTGCCTTCTCTGGTCTCTATCTGGCCACTGCCTACTCTGTTCTCTCTGAGGCATCTGCCTTTTCTGGTCTGTCTGCCTCCTCTGCCTCCTTTGGTCTCTCTGTGGCCTCTGCCTTCTCTGGTCTCTATCTGGCCACTGCCTACTCTGTTCTCTCTGAGGCATCTGCCTTTTCTGGTCTGTCTGCCTCCTCTGCCTCCCCTGGTCTCTCTGTGGCCTCTGCCTCCTCTAGACTCTCCTTGCCTCCTCTGGTCTTTCTGTGGCCTCTGCCTCCTCTGGTCTCTCTGCCTCCTCTGCTTCCTCTGGTCTCTCTGTGGCCTCTGCGTCCTCTGGTCTGTTTGTGTCCTCTACCTGCTTTGCCTCCTCTGGTCTCTCTGTGGCATCTGCCTTCTCTGGTCTCTCTGAGGCATCTTCCTTTTCTTGTCAATCTGTCTCCTTGGCCTCCTCTGGTCTCTCTTCCTCCTCTAACTCCTCTGGTCTCTCTGCCTCCTAAGCCACCTCTGGTCTCTCTATGGCCTCTGCCTCCTCTGGTCTCTCTCTGGCCTCTGCCTCTTTTAGTCTCTCTGCCTTCTTTGTCTCCTCTAGTCTCTTTGTGGCCTCTGCCTCCTCTGGTCTCTTCATGTCCTCTGCCTCCTCTGGTCTCTCTGTGTCCTCTGCCTCCTCTGGACTCTCTGCCTCCTTTGGTCTTTCTGTTGCCTCTGCCTCCTCTGGTCTGTCTGTGTCCTCTACCTCCTCTGCCTCCTCTGGTCTCTCTGTGTCCTCTGCTTCCTCTGGTCTGTCTGTGTCCTCTGCCTCCTCTGCCCTCTCTGTGGCCTCTTCCTCCTCTGGTCCATCTGTCTCCTCTGCATCCACTGGTCTCTTTTTGGCCTCTGCCTCCACTGCTCTCTTTGTAGCCTCTGCCTCCTCTAGTCTCTCTCTGGCCTCTGCCTCTTCTAGTCTCTTTGCCTTCTCTATCTCCTCTAGTCTCCCTGTGTCCTCTATCTGCTCTGGTCTCTCTGTTGCCTCTGCCTCCTCTGGTCTCTTTGTGGCCTCTGCCTTTTCTGGTCTCTCTGCCTCCTCTGCATCCTCTCATCTCTCTGCCTCCTCTGGTCTCTCTGTCTTTCTGCCTGCTCTGATCTCTCGGTGGCCTCTGCCTCCTCTGGTCTCTGCCTTATTTCCTCTTCTGGTCACTCTGTGGCCTATGCCTCCTCTGGTCTCTCTGTGGCATCTGCTTCCTCTGGTCTCTCTGTCTCCCCTGCCTACACTGGTCTTTCTGTAGCCTCTGCCTCCTCTGGACTCTCTGCCTCCTCTGGTCTTTCTGTGGCCTCTGCCTCTTCTGTTCTCTCTGTCTCTTCTGCCTCCTCTGGTCTCTCTTTGGCCTCTGCCTCCTTTGGTCTGTCTGTGTCCTCTGCCTCCTCTGTTCTCTCTGTGGCCTCTTCCTCCTCTGGTCACTCTGTCTCCTCTGCCTCCACTGGTCTCTCTGTTGCCTCTGCCTCCACCGGTCTCTCTTTGGCCTCTGCCTCCTCTGGTCTCTCTCTGGCCTCGGCCCTCCTTTAGTCTCTTTGCCTTCTTTGTCTCCTCTAGTCTCTCTGTGGCCTCTGCCTCCTCTGGTCTCTCTGTCTCCTCTGCCTCCTCTGCTCTCTCTGTGGCCGCTGCCTCCTTTGGTCTCTCTGTGGCATCTGCCTCCTCTGGACTCTCTGCCTCCTCTGGACTTTCTGTGGCCTCTGCTTCCTCTCGTCTCCCTCCCTGTTACCTCCTCTGGTCTCCTCATCTGCAGTCTATTCATCTGCAAATTGCCAGTCTGTTCTACTCCACGTCTACAGTCAGTTCTAAAAATTGTCTACTGTCTGTTCTTCTGCACATTTATAGTCTGTACTACTGCATTTCTACAGTCTGTTCTAATGCTCGACTACAGTCTGTCTGGGCCTTTAGCGCATACCCTTTTTTGACCTTTTAAACCCCTTATCAATGTGGTAGCCTCGCCAACCTTTCAAGTTCAAGTTCAAGTTCAAGTTTGTTTATTCGTCTCCTTGGGAGAAATTTGGTTTAGAGACAGGGTACTGCTGCATAGACAGACATATAAAAACATATAAACAACATAAATTATAAACATCCAACAAAGGAGAGGGTACATAACTGGCAACCAGATGGGACCAAAGTGCAAGAGGATCAAAGCTTCAATACTTGAAGTACATTGCAATTACAGTTACACATTTAAAGTGCCATGCACAGTAAAGTGCTAGTGCGTGTTAAAGTGCGATACACAGTAAAGTGCTAGTGCATGTTAAAGTGCGATACACAGTAAAGTGCCAGTGCATGTTAAAGTGCGATGCACAGTAAAGTGCTAGTGCATGTTAAAGTGCGATACACAGTAAAGTGCTAGTGCATGAATGGGATGCACAATACAGTACTGATACAAATTCGAACACACACTACAAATGCTATACATATTTAAAATTACTGATACGAATTTGCTGGTACATGTTACAGTTCTGATAAAAACCTCCCTACATTTGCTCATTAATGAGCTTAATTGACACTGGGACAAAAGAGTGTTTGAACCTGTTGTATTTACATAAGGAGACCCTGTATCTTCTCCTGAGGGCATCTGCGAGTATTCGCTGCACAAAACATGGGAACTGTCATTTAGAATGTTTTTTGCCTGAGTACGGACAGCGTCGTTGAACAGTTCCTGGGGGTTGAGGGGGTGACCCATAATCCTGCCCGCTACTCTGACCAGGTTGAGAATCTGTGATTTAAGTTTAACACTCAGATTACCAAACCAACTGGTGATACCATACCGTAAAATAGACTCTATTGCTGCCCTATAAAAATTAACATTATGTTTTTACTGACACCAAACAACCGCAGTCTGCGTAAAAGTGGAGACGCTGATGAATTCTGGCGCACACAGTGGCTACTTGTGTCTGCCAGCTCAGGTCACTATCAATGTGAATGCCTAGGTACTTGCATGAATTTTGTTGAGTAATGTTATTGCCATGTATCGGCACAGGGCTTCGATCACCAATTGATTTGGGATCAAAGAGCATTTCTACAGTCTTACAGGTGTTAATCTGTAGTTTATGATTATCGCACCATTCCACAAACCTGTCCACAGCATCTTTGTGAATGGATGAGTCAGAGTTCTTTGTGAGCAGACTAAGAACAGCAGTATCATCCGAAAACTTCACCACATATTGATTAGGCTCAGAACTAACACAGTCATTTGTATACAGAATAAACAAAAATGGTGAACTGACACATCCCTGAGGGGCACCAGTACTACATATTTCTGTATTTAATAAGGAGGAATTAAACTTCACCTGCTGTGGCCTCTTAGTAAGAAATGAGTGGTACCACCTGATTAAAAATGGATTTACATTCAGAAGGGCTAATTTTCTTAGGAGAATATGTGGCTGAATTGTGTTAAAAGCAGAGCTAAAATCAATAAGGAGCAGTCTAGCATATGCGCCTGGGAATTCAAGGTGCTTCAATGTAAGGTGCATTATAGTTGATATGGCATCACTTGTACTTCGTTTCTTTGTATATGCAAACTGATATTTGTCTAATACTGGCTCCACCTCTGAGCGAAGTACATTTAACATAAGTCGTTCCAGGCCCTTAAAAACATTGGAAGTTAATGCAACAGGTCTATAGTCGTTGTCCTCCTGAGGACATACCTTTTTTGGAACTGGAATTATAGTGAACTTTTTCCAGATCTCAGGAACAACATGTTTGTCAAAAGAAAGTTGGAACAGCTGGTGCCATACCGGAGACAATTCCTCTGCAAATGTCTTTAAAAGAAAAGTGGACATAACATACTGTAGAGGAGCAGTAGAACAAACAGTAGAGCTGGAGTAGTAAACTGTTACTGGGCATTAAAACAGACTATATTCAAGCAATAGAAAGGAACAATAGATGTCTGGTCGTACAGATTGCATTAGAACAGACTGTGGATGAGCATTTGAACAGACTATAGACGTGTATTAGAACAGATTGTAGATGCGCAGTAGAAAAGACTGTAAGGTGCAGTAGTACAGAATGTCGATAATTATTAGAAAAGACTGTAGACGTGCAGTAGAACGGACTGTAGAAAATTATTAGAACAGACTGTAGACTTGCAGTAGAACAGACTCACAGTGCTTCAGAAGAATAGACTTTAGAGGTGCATTAGTACAGACTGTAGACGATTATTAGAATAGACTGTATATGAGTATTAGAAAACACTCTAGACATGCTTTAGAACAGACTGTAGAGGTGCAGTAGTACAGACTGTAGACCTGCAGTAGAATAGACTGTAGATGTGCATTAGAACAGACTTTAGAAGTGCAGTAGTAGAAACTGTAGATATGCAGTAGAACAGACTGTAGATGTGCAGTAAAACAGACTGTAGACATGCAGTAGAACAGACTGCGGTAGAGCAGTAGTACAGACAGTAAAATGGCATTAGAACAGACTGTAGAGGAACAGTAGAACAAACTGTAGAGGTCGAGTAGTAAATACTGTTATTGGGCAATAGAACAGACGATATTCGAGCAATAGAACAGACTATAGATGTGTGGTCGCACGGACTGCATTAGAACAGATTGTGGACGAACATTTGAACAGACTAATGACGTGCATTAGAACAGACTTTAGATGTGCAGTAGAAGAGACTGTAGACAATTATTAGAACAGACTGTAGCCATGCAGTAGAACAGACTGTAGAGGTAGAACAGTAAAGACTTTTATTGGGGATTAGAACAGACTGTAGACAAGCAATAGAACAGATTGTAGATGTGCAGTAGTACAGACTGTAGACTTGCATTAGAACAGACTGTGGATGAGCATTAGAACAGATTATAGACGTGCATTAGAACAGACTGTAGATGTCCATTAGAACAGACTGTAGATGTGTAGTAGAACAGACTGACGAAGAATAGACCGTAAGGCTTCAGTAGTTGAGACTTTACACGAGCATTAGAACAGACTGTACATGAGTATTAGAAAAGACCGTAGACATGATTTAGAACAGACTGTAGAGGTGCAGTAGTACAGACTGTAGACTTGCAGTTTAACAGACTGTAGCTGTGCATTAGAACAGACTGTAGATGTGCAGTAGAACTGAATGTAGACTTGCAGTAAAACAGACTGCAGAGCAGAAGTAGTACAGACTCTAGACTGGCATTAGAACAGACTGTAGAGGAGCAGTAGTACAGACTGTAGACTTGCATTATAACAGATTGTAGATGTGCATTAGAACAAGCTATAGACGTACAATAGAAGTGACTTTAGACATGCATTTGTACAGACTTCAGTGCAACAGTAGTACACACTCTAGATTGGATTTAGAACAGACTGTAGACGATCATTAGAACAGACTGTAAACGCCCAGAAGAAGAGACTGACAATGTGCAGAAGAATAGAATAGAGAGGTGCAGTAGTACAGACTGTAGATGAGCATTAGATCAGACTGTATATGAGTTTTACAAAACACTCTAGACATGCTTTAGAACAGTCTGTAGAGGTGCAGTAGTTCAGACTGTAGACGAGCATTAGAACAGACTCTATATGAGTATTAGAAAACACTCTAGACATGTTTTAGAACAGACTTTAGAGGTTCAGTAATACAGACTGTAGACGAGCATTAGAAAAGACTGTAGAAGTGCAGTTGTACAGACTGTAGATGTGCAGTAGAACAGATTGTAGACGTTTATTAGAACAGACTGTAGACCTGCACTAGAACAGACTGTAGATGTGCATTAGAACAAACTGTAGATGTGCATTAGAACAGACTGTAGATGTTCATTAGAACAGACTGTAGACCTGCACCTAAAGAGACCGTAGATGAGCAGTAGTACAGACTATAGACTTGCATTAGAACAGATTGTATATTAGTATTAGAAAAAATGTAGACATTCTTTAGAACAGACTGTGGAGGTGCAGTAGTTCAGACTGTAAATGAGCAGTAGAACAGACTATTTATGAGTTTTAGAAAATACTCTAGACATGCTTTAGAAGAGACTGTAGAGGTGCAGAAATACAGACTGTAGAAAAAGCATTAGAACAGACTGTAGAAGTGCAGTAGTACAAACTGTAGATGTGCAGTAGAACAGACTGTAGACATTTTTTAGAACAGACTGTAGACTTGCAGTAGAACAGACTGTAGATGGGCAGTAGTACAGACTGTAGACTTTCATTAGAACAGACAGTAGATGTACATTAGAACAGATTGTAGATGTGCAGTAAAACAGAATTTAGTGGAAGAGACTGTAATAGAGCAGTAGTACAGACTTTAATCTGACATTTGAACAGACTGTAGAGGTGCAGTTGAAAAGACTGTAGACGAGCATTAGAACATACTCTATATGAGTATTAGAAAACACTCTAGACATGCTTTAGAACAGATTGTAGAGGTGCAGTAGTTCAGACTGTAGACGAGCATTAGAACAGACTGTAGATGTGCAGTGGAACAGACTTTAGATGTTTATTAGAACAGACTGTAGACTTGCAGTAGAACAGACTGTAGATAAGCAGTAGTACAGACTATAGACTTGCATTAGAACAGACTGTAGATGTGCATTAGAACAGACTGTATATGAGTATTATAAAAAACACTGTAGACATGCTTTAGAACAGACTGTAGAGGTGCAGTAGTTCAGACTGTAGATGTGCAGTAGAACAGACTGTAGACATTTTTTAGAACAGATTGTAGATGTGCAGTAAAACAGACTTTAGTGGAAGAGACTGTAATAGAGCAGTAGTACAGACTTTAATCTGGCATTAGAACATACTGTAGAGGTGCAGTTGAACAGATTGTAGACAAGCATTAGAACAGACTCTATATGAGTATTAGAAAACACTCTAGACATGCTTTAGAACAGATTGTAGAGGTGCAGTAGTTCAGACTGTAGACGAGCATTAGAACAGACTGTATATGAGTATTAGAAAACACTCTAGACATGCTTTAGAACAGAATGTAGAGGTGCAATAATACAGACTGTAGATGAGCATTAGAAAAGACTGTAGAAGTGCAGTAGTACAGACTGTAGATGTGCAGTAGAACAGATTGTAGACGTTTATTAAAACAGACTGTAGACCTGCACTAGAACAGACCGTATATGAGCAGTAGTACAGACTATAGACATGGATTAGAACAGACTGTAGATGTGCATTAGAACAGACTTCATAAGTGCAGTAGTAGAGACTGTAGATGTGTAGTAGAACAGACTGTAGACGTTTATCAGAACAGACTGTAGACGTGCAGTAAAACAGACTGTAGATGAACAGTAGTACAGACTATAGACTTGCATTAGAACAGACTGTATATGAGTATTATAAAAAACACTGTAGACATGGTTTAGAACAGACTGTAGAGGTGCAGTACTTCAGACTGTAGACGAGCATTAGAACAGACTGTATATGAGTATTAGAAAAACTCTAGACATGCTTTAGAAGAGACTATAGAGGTGGAGTAATACAGACTGTAGACGAGCATTAGAACAGACTGTAGAAGTGCAGTAGTAAAGACGGTAGATGTGCAATAGAACAGACTCTAGACGAGCAGTAGGACAGACTATAGACTTGCATTAGAACAGACAGTAGATGTACATTAGAACAGATTGTAGATGTGCAGTAAAACAGACTGTAGACATGCAGTGGAAGAGACTGTAGTAGAGCAGTAGTACAGATTGTAAACTGGCATTAAAACAGACTGTACAGGTGCCATTGAAAAGACTGTTGACATGCAGTTGAACAGACTTTAGAGCAGCAGTAGTACATACTCTAGATTGGATTTAAAACTGACTGTAGACAAGCATTAGAACAGACTGTAAACGCCCAGTAGAACAGACTGACAATATGCAAAAGAATAGACTGTAGAGATTCAGTAGTACAGACTGTAGACGAGAATAAGAACAGACTGTATATGAGTATTAAAAACACTGTAGACATGCTTTAGAACAGACTGTAGAGGTGCAGTAGTTCAGACTAAAGACGAGCTTTAGAACAGACTCTATATGAATATTAGAAAACACTCTAGACATGCTTTAGAACAGATTGTAGAGGTGCAGTAATACAGACTGTAGATGAGCATTAGAAAAGACTGTAGAAGTGCAGTAGTACAGACTGTAGATGTGCAGTAGAACAGATTGTAGACGTTTATTAGAACACACTGTAGATCTAGACTAGAACAGACCGTAGATGAGCAGTAGTACAGACTATAGACTTGCATTAGAACAGACAGTAGATGTGCATTAGAATAGACTGTGGACGAGCATTAGAACAGACTAAAGATGTGCATTAGAACAGACTGTAGATGTGCATTAAAAGAGACTTAAGACCTTAGTCTTACTGTAGAACAGACTGTAGACGAGCAGTAGAACAGATTGTAGACTTGCAGTAGAACAGACTGTAGACCTGCAGTAGAAGAGACTGTAGAGGAGAAGTAGAACAAACTGTAGAGGTGGAGTAGTAAAGACTGTAGACAAGCATTAGAACAGTCTGTATATGAGTATTAGAAAACAATACTAGAAATGCTTTACAACAGACTGTAAAGGTGCAGTACTACAGACTGTTGACATTTATTAAAACAGACTGTAGACGTGCAGTAGAACAGACCGTAGATGAGTATTAGAAAACACTATAGACATGCAGTAGAACAGACTGCAGTAGAGCAATAGTACAGACTGTAAACTGGCATTAGAACAGACTGTAGAGGTGCAATTAAACAGACTGTAGTCTTGCAGTTGAAAAGACTTCAAAGCAGCAGTAGTACAGACACTAGATTGGCTTTAGAACTGACTGTAGACGAGTATTAGAACAGACTGTATATGAGTATTAGAAAACACTCTAGACATGCTTTAGAACAGACTGTAGAGGTGCAGTTGTACAGACTGTAGACGAGCATTAGAACAGACTTTAAACGTCCAGTAGAACAGACTGACAATGTGCAGAAGAATAGACTGTAGAGGTGCAGTAGTACAGACTGTAGATGAGCATTAGAACAGACTGTATATGAGTATTAGAAAACACTGTGGACATGCTTTAGAACAGACTATAGAGGTGCAGTAGTTCAGACTGTAGACGAGCAGTAGAACCGACTGTATATGAGTATTAGAAAACACTACTAGAAATGCTTTACAACAGAATGTAGAGGTGCAGTAGAACAGACTGTAGAGGAGCAGTAGAACAAACTGTAGAGGTGGAGTAGTAAAGAATGTAATTGGGCATTAGAACAGACTGTTGTCGACCAATAGAACAGAATATAGACATTACATAAATGCATGCTGGCGGTCACTTCGAGGTCCGATCAAGTGAAATGTCGTCTTTGATATGTCGTTCTGGGTGGCCCTAGGAGCCAGCGTGCAAAATTTGGAGAGGCTACGACATTGTTAAGCGGTCAAATAGTGTTCAGGCGTCAATGGTCAAAACCCGTTATAAGCTGTGTCTTTAGGAGGCTGAAACTTTTTTACTTTGATCTAAAGCCAGCAACCTTTGATATGTTGTTCTGGGTGGCCCCAGGAGCCAGCGTGCAAAATTTAGAGAGGCTACGACATTGGTAAGGGGTCAAACGGTCAACTAAGGTTACGAGCTATAGGCCCTGACAAGAAAGGTGTCTTTTTGATCATCATTTTTTTCCCCTTTGCTCTAGAGCTCTGCACTTCGGATATGTGATTCAGGGCTACTCCAGGAGCCAGGGTGATAAATTTGGGATTCCCACATGCCCATTTTGTCAATGTATTCACCCTAGTGGGGCGCTGGAGGTCACTTCCCAAGGTCCGATCAAGTGAAATGTGGTCTCCTTTATCAACCCAGTACGTGGAAGCGTGTGGTAAAGGTTGGCGAGGCTACCACATTGATAAGGGGTTTAAAAGGTCAAAAAAGGGTATGCGCTAAAGGCCCAGACAGACTGTAGTCGAGCATTAGAACAGACTGTAGAAATGCAGTAGTAAAGACTGTAAATGTGCAGAAGAACAGACAGTAGACAATTATTAGAACTGACTGTAGACGTGGAGTAGAACAGACTGGCAATTTGCAGATGAATAGACTGCAGATGAGGAGACAAGAGGAGGTAACGGGGAGGGAGAAGAGAGGAAGCAGAGGCCACAGAAAGTCCAGAGGAGGCAGAGAGTCCAGAGGAGGCAAAGGCCACAAAGAGACCAGAAGACGAGAAGGAGTCAGAGAGACCAGAAAAGGTAGATGCCACAGAGAGACTAGAGGAGACAGAGAAGGCAAAGACACTAGAGGAGGGCAGAGGCCAGAGAGAGACCAGAGGAGGCAGAGGCCAAAGAGAGACCAGTGGAGGCAGATGCAACAGAGAGACCAGTGGAGGCAGAGGAGACAGAGTGACTAGAGGAGGCAGAGGCCACAGAGAGAGCAGAGGAGGCAGAGGAGACAGAGAGACCAGAGGAGGCAGAGGCCACAGAGAGACTAGAGGAGACAGAGAAGGCAAAGACACTAGAGGAGGGCAGAGGCCAGAGAGAGACCAGTGGAGGCAGATGCAACAGAGAGACCAGTGGAGGCAGAGGAGACAGAGTGACCAGAGGAGGCAGAGGCCACAGAGAGAACAGAGGAGGCAGAGGACACAGACAGACCAAAGGAGGCAGAGGCCAAAGAGAGACCAGAAGAGGCAGAGGAGGCAGAGAGACCAGAGGAGGCAGAAGAGACAGAGAGAACAGAAGAGGGAGAGGCAACTGAGAGACCAGAGCAGATAGAGAACACGGAGAGACTAGAGGAGACAGAGAAGGCAGTGAGACTAGAAGTGGCAGAGGCCAGAGAGAGACTAGAGGAGGCAGAGGCCACAAAGAGAGCAGTGGAAGCAGAGGCCAAAAAGAGACCAGTGGATGCAGAGGACACAGAGAGACCAGAGGAGGCAGAGGAGGTAGAGGACACAGACAGACCAGAGGAGGCAGAGGCCACAGAGAGACCAGAGGAGGCAGAGAGACCAGAGGAGGCAGAGGAGACAGAGAGACCAGAGGAGGCAGAGGCCACAAAGAGACGAGAGGAAGTAGAGGAGGCAGAGAGTCCAGAGGAGGCAGAGGCAACAGAAAGACCAAAGGAGGCAGATAGTCCAGAGAAGGCAGAGGCCACAGAGAGACTAGAGGAGGCAGAGTAGGCAGAGAGACCAGAAAAGGCAGATGCCAGTAAGAGACCAGAGGCCACAGAGAGATCCAGAGAAGGCAGAGGCCAAAGACTGACCAGAGGAGGTAGAGGACACAGAGAGACCAGAGGAGGCAGAGGACACGAAGAGACCAGAGGAGGCAGAGGCAACAGAAAGACCAGAGGAGATAGAGGAGACAGAGAGAGCAGAGGAGCCAGAGGCCACAGAGAGAGCAGAGGAGGCAGAGGAGACAGACATACCAGAGGAGGCAGAGACCACAGAGAGATCAGAGGATGCAGAGGAGGCAGAGGAGGCAGAGAGACCAGAGGAGGCAGAGGAGACAGAGAGAGCAGAAAGGCAGAGGCCACATAGAGACAAGAGGAAGTAGAGGACACAGACAGACCAGAGGAGGTGGGGGCCACAGAGAGACTAGAGGAGGCAGAGGAGACAGAGAGACCAGAGGAGGTAGAGGCCACAGAGAGACGAGAGGAAGCAGAGGAGGCAGAGAGACCAGAGGAGGCAGAGGCCACAGAAAGACCAGGGGAGGCAAGGAGAGTCTAGAGGAGGCAGAGGCCACAGAGAGACCAGGGGAGGCAGAGGAGGCAGAGAGACCAGAAAAGGCAGATGCCTCAGAGAGACCAGAGTATGCAGCGGCCAGAGAGAGACCAGAGAAGGCAGAGGCCACAGAGAGACCAGAGGAGGCTGAGGCCACAGAGAGACTAGAGGAGGCAGAGAGACAGAGAGACCAGAGGAGGCAGTTAGAGCAGAGGAGGCAGAGGAGGGAGAGAGACCAGAAGAGGCAGAGTCCACAGAGTGACTAGAGGAGGCAGAGGAGACAAAGAGACCCGAGGAGGCAGAGGACACAGAGAGACTAGAGGAGGCAGAGGCCACAGAGAAGCCAGGGTAGGCATAGGCTACAGAGAGACCAGAGGATTGCAGAGGTCACAGAGAGACCAGTGGAGGTAGAGAGAGCAGAGGAGGCAGAGAAGGAAGAGAGGCCACAGAGAAACCAGAGGAGGCAGAGGACACAGACAGACCAGAGGAGGCAGAGAGAGCATAGGAGGCAGAGAAGGCAGAGAGACCAGTGGAGGCAGCGGAGACAGAGAGACCAGAGGAGGCAGAGGCCATAGAGAGACCAGAGGAGGCCGAGGCCATAGAGACCAGAGGAGGCAGAGAGAGAGAGACGAGAGGAGGCAGTTAGAGCAGAGGAGGCAGAGGAGGCAGAGAGACCAGAGGAGGCAGAGGCAATAGAGAGAGCAGTGGATGCAGAGAGACCAGAGGGGACAGAGGAGGCAGAGAGACAAGAGAAGGCAGAGGTTACAGAGAGAGCAGAGGAGGCAGGGGCCATAGAGAGACCAGAGAAGGTAGAGGAGGCAGAGAGACCAGAGGAGTTAGAGGAGAAAGAGAGACCAGAGAAGGCAAAGGAGACAGAGAGACCAGAAAAGGCAGATGCCTCAGAGAGACCAGAGGAGGCTGATGCCTCAGAGATACAAGAGGAGGCAGCGGCCAAAGAGAGACCAGAGAAGGCAGAGGCCGCAGAGAGACCAGAGGAGGCAGAGGCCACAGAGAGACCAGAGGAGGCAGAGGAGGCAGAGGAGGCAGAGGACACAGACAGACCAGAGGAGGCAGAGGCCACAGAGAGACCAGAGGAGGCAGAGAGACCAGAGGAGGCAGAGGAGACAGAGAGACCAGAGGAGGCAGAGGCCACAGAGAGACGAGGAGGCAGTTAGAGCAGAGGAGGCAGAGGAGGCAGAGAGACCAGAGGAGGCAGAGGCAATAGAGAGAGCAGTGGATGCAGAGAGACCAGAGGGGACAGAGGAGGCAGAGAGACAAGAGAAGGCAGAGGTTACAGAGAGAGCAGAGGAGGCAGGGGCCATAGAGAGACCAGAGAAGGTAGAGGAGGCAGAGAGACCAGAGGAGTTAGAGGAGAAAGAGAGACCAGAGAAGGCAAAGGAGACAGAGAGACCAGAAAAGGCAGATGCCTCAGAGAGACCAGAGGAGGCTGATGCCTCAGAGATACAAGAGGAGGCAGCGGCCAAAGAGAGACCAGAGAAGGCAGAGGCCGCAGAGAGACCAGAGGAGGCAGAGGCCACAGAGAGACCAGAGGAGGCAGAGGAGGCAGAGGAGGCAGAGGACACAGACAGACCAGAGGAGGCAGAGGCCACAGAGAGACCAGAGGAGGCAGAGAGACCAGAGGAGGCAGAGGAGACAGAGAGACCAGAGGAGGCAGAGGCCACAGAGAGACGAGAGGAGGCAGAGGACACAGACAGACCAGAGGAGGCAGAGGCCATAGAGAGACCAGAGGAGGCAGAGGAGACAGAGAGACCAGAGGAGGCAGAGGCCCCAGAGAGACAAGAGGAAACAGAGGAGGCAGAGAGACCAGAGGAGGCAGAGGCCACTCAAAGACCAGGGGAGGCAAGGAGAGTCTAGAGGAGACAGAGGCCACAGAGAGACCAGGAGAGGCAGAGGAGGCAGAGAGACCAGAAAAGGCAGATGCTTTAGAGATACCAGAGTAGGCAGCGGCCAGAGAGAGACCAGAGAAGGCTGAGGCCACAGAGAGACCAGAGGAGGCAGAGAGACAGAGAGAGCAGAGGAGGCAGTTAGAGCAGAGGAGGCAGAGGAGGCAGAGAGACCAGAGGAGGCAGAGGCTACAGAGTGACTAGAGGAGGCAGAGGAGACAAAGAGACCCATGGAGGCAGAGGCAACAAAGAGACCAGAGGATGCAGAGGCAATAGAGAGACTAGTGGAGGCAGAGAGACCAGAGGAGGCAGAGGCCACAGAGAGACGAGAGAAGGCAGAGGCCACAGAGAGACGAGAGTAAGCAGAAGAGGCAGAGAGATTAGAGGAGGAAGAGGCCACAGAAAGACCAAAAGAGGCAGAGAGTCCAGAGGATGCAGAGGCCATAGAGAGGCCAGAGGAGGCAGAGGCCACAAAGAGACCAGAGGAGGCAGAGGCCACAGAGAGTTCAGAGGAGGCAGAGAAGACAGAGAGACCAGAGGAGGCAGAGGCCACAGAGAGAACAGAGGAGGCAGAGGACACGAAGAGACCAGAGGAGGCAGAGGCAACAGAGAGACCAGAGGAGATAGAGGAGACAGAGAGAGCAGAGGAGCCAGAGGCCACAGAGAGAGCAGAGGAGGCAGAGGAGACAGAGATACCAGAGGAGGCAGAAGCCACAGAGAGATCAGAGGAGGCAGAGGAGGCAGAGGAGGCAGAGAGACCAGAGGAGGCAGAGGAGACAGAGAGACCAGAAAAGGCAGAGGCCACATAGAGACAAGAGGAAGTAGAGGACACAGACAGACCAGAGGAGGCAGAGGCCACAGAGAGACTAGAGGAGGAAGAGGAGACAGAGAGACCAGAGGAGGCAGAGGCCACAGAGAGACGAGAGGAAGCAGAGGAGGCAGAGAGATCAGAGGAGGCAGAGGCCACAGAAAGACCAGGGGAGGCAAGGAGAGTCTAGAGGAGGCAGAGGCCACAGAGAGACCAGGGGAGGCAGAGGAGGCAGAGAGACCAGAAAAGGCAGATGCCTCAGAGAGACCAGAGTAGGCAGCGGCCAGAGAGAGACCAGAGAAGGCAGAGGCCACAGAGAGACCAGAGGAGGCAGAGAGACAGAGAGACCAGAGGAGGCAGTTAGAGCAGAGGAGGCAGAGGAGGGAGAGAGACCAGAGGAGGCAGAGGCCACAGAGTGACTAGAGTAGACAGAGGAGACAAAGAGACCCGAGGACGCAGAGGACACAGAGAGACTAGAGGAGGCAGAGGCCACAGAGAATCCAGGGTAGGCATAGGCTACAGAGAGACCAGAGGATTGCAGAGGTCACAGAGAGACCAGTGGAGGTAGAGAGTGCAGAGGAGGCAGAGAAGGCAGAGAGACCATTGGAGGCAGAGGAGACAGAGAGACCAGAGGAGGCAACGGGGCAGAGAGGCCACAGGAGGCAGAGGCCACAGATAGAGACCAGAGGAGGCAGAGGACACAGACAGACCAGAGGAGTCAGAGAGAGCATAGGAGGCAGAGAAGGCAGAGAGACTAGTGGAGGCAGAGGAGACAGAGAGACCAGAGGAGGCAGAGGCCATAGAGAGACCAGAGGAGGCCGAGTCCATAGAGAGACCAGAGGAGGCAGAGAGAGAGAGACCAGAGGAGGCAGTTAGAGCAGAGGAGGCAGAGGAGGCAGAGAGACCAGAGGAGGCAGAGGCCACAGAGTGACTAGAGGAGGCAGAGGAGACAAAGAGACCAGAGGAGGCAGAGTCAATAGAGAGAGCAGTGGAGGCAGAGAGACAAGAGAAGGCAAAGGTTACAGAGAGAGCATAGGAGGCAGGGGCCATAGAGAGACCAGAGAAGGTAGAGGAGGCAGAGAGACCAGAGGAGTTAGAGGAGAAAGAGAGAACAGAAAAGGCAAAGGAGACAGAGAAACCAGAAAAGGCAGATGCCTCAGAGAGACCAGAGGAGGCAGATGCCTCAGAGAGACAAGAGGAGGCAGCGGCCAAAGAGTGACCAGAGAAGGCAGAGGCCACAGAGAGACCAGAGGAGGCAGAGGCCACAGAGAGATCAGAGGAGGCAGAGGACACAGACAGACCAGAGGAGGCAGAGGCCACAGAGAGACCAGAGTAGGCAGAGGAGACAGAGAGACCAGAGGAGGCAGAGGCCACAGAGAGACCAGAGGAGGCAGAGGACACAGACAGACCAGAGGAGGCAGAGGCCACAGAGAGACCAGAGGAGGCAGAGGAGACAGAGTGACCAGAGGAGGCAGAGGCCCCAGAGAGACGAAAATAAACAGAGGAGGCAGAGAGACCAGAGGAGGCAGAGGCCACAGAAAGACCAGGGGAGGCAAGGAGAGTCTAGAGGAGACAGAGGCCACAGAGAGACCATGAGGCAGAGGAGGCAGAGAGGCCAGAAAAGGCAGATGCTTTAGAGAGACCAGAGTAGGCAGCGGCCAGAGAGAGACCAGAGAAGGCTGAGGCCACAGAGAGACCAGAGGAGGCAGAGAGACAGAGAGAGCAGAGGAGGCAGTTAGAGCAGAGGAGGCAGAGAGACCAGAGGAGGCAGAGGCTACAGAGTGACTAGAGGAGGCAGAGGAGACAAAGAGACCCAAGGAGGCAGAGGCAACAGAGAGACCAGAGGAGGCAGAGGCAATAGAGAGACCAGTGGAGGCAGAGAGACCAGAAGAGGCAGAGGAGACAGAGAGACCAGAGGAGGCAGAGGCCACAGAGAGACGAGAGAAGGCAGAGGCCACAGAGAGACAAGAGTAAGCAGAAGAGGCAGAGAGATTAGAGGAGGAAGAGGCCACAGAAAGACCAGAAGAGGCAGAGAGTCCAGAGGATGCAGACGCCATAGAGAGGCCAGAGGAGGCAGAGGCCACAAAAAGACCAGAGGAGGCAGAGGCCACACAGAGTTCAGAGGAGGCAGAGGCCACAGAGAGTTCAGAGGAGGCAGAGGAGACAGAGAGACCAGAGGAGGCAGAGGCCACAGAGAGACCAGAGGAGGCAGTGCAGGCAGAGAGACCAGAGGGGGCATAGGAGGAAGACAGACAAGAGAAGGCAGCGGCCACAGAGAGACCAGAGGAGGCAGAGGCCACAGAGAGACAAGAGGAAGCAGAAGAGGCAGAGAGACCAGAGGAGGCAGAGGCCACAGAAAGACCAGAAGAGGCAGAGAGTCCAGAGGATGCAGAGGCCATAGAGATGCCAGAGGAGGCAGAGGCCACAGAGAGTTCAGAGGAGGCAGAGGAGACAGAGAGACCAGAGGAGGCAGAGGCCACAGAGGGACGAGCGGAAGCAGAGGCAATAGAGAGGCCAGTGGAGGCAGAGAGACCAGAGGGGGCATAGGAGGCAGACAGACAATAGAAGGCAGAGGCCAGAGAGAGACCAGAGGAGGCAGAGGCCACAGAGAGACCAGAGGAGGCAGAGGAGACAGAGAGACCAGAGGAGACAGAGGCCACCAAGAGTTCAGAAGAATCAGAAAGACATAGAGACCAGAGGAGGCAGAGAGACTAGAGGATGCAGAGAAGGCAGAGAGACCAGAGGAGACAGAGGCCACAGAGAGACCTGAGGAGGCAGAGGAATAGAGAGACAAGAGGAGGCAGAGGCCAAAGAGTGACTAGAAGAGGCAGAGGCCACAGAGAGACGAGAGTAGGCAGAGGAGACAGAAAGACCAGAGGAGGCAGAGGCCACAGAGAATCCAGAGGAGGCATAGGCCAGAGAGAGACCAGAGGATTGCAGAGGTCACAGAGAGACCAGTGGAGGTAGAGAGAGCAGAGGAGACAGAGAAGACAGAGAGACCAGTGGAGGCAGGGGAGACAGAGAGAGCAGAGGAGGCAGAGGCCACAGAGAGACGAGAGGAAGCAGAGGAGGCAGAGAGACCAGAGGAGGCAGAGGCCACAGAAAGACCAGAGGAGACAGACAGTCCAGAGGAGGCAGAGGCCATAGAGAGACCAGAGGAGGAGGAGGCCACAGAGAGACCAGAGGGGGCAGAGGGCACAGAGAGTTCAGAGGAGGCAGAGGAGACAGAGAGACCAGAGGAGGCAGAGGTTACAGAGAGCCCAGAGCAGGCACAGGCAATAGAGAGACCAGTGGAGGCAGAGAGACCAGAGGGGTCAGAGGAGTCAGAGAGACAAGAGAAGGCAGAAGCCACAGAGAGAACAGAGGAGGCAGAGGCCACAGAGAGATCAGAGGAGGCAGAGGAGGCAGCGAGATCAGAGGAGGCAGACGAGATAGAGAGACGAGAGGAAGCAGGGGAGGCAGAGACACTAGAGGAGGCAGAGGCCACAGAAAGACAAGAGGAGGCAGAGAGTCCAGAGGAGGCAGAGGCCACAGAGAGACCAGAAGAGGCAGAGGTCACAGAGAGACCAGAGGAGGCAGAGGAGGCAGAGAGAACAGAAAAGGCAGATGCCACAGATAGACAAGATGAGGCAGCAGCAACAGAGAGACCAGAGAAGGCAGAGGCCACAGAGAGACCAGAGGAGGCAGAGGCCACAGAGAGAGCAGATGAGGCAGAGAGATAGAGAGACTAGAGGAGGCAGTTAGAGCAGAGAGACCAGATGCCACAGAGAGATCCAGAGAAGGCAGAGGCCACAGAGAGACTAGAGGAGGCAGAGGCATTAGAGAGACTAGTGGAGGCAGAAAGCAGAGAGGGCAGAGGAGGCAGAGGCCACAGAGAGACCAGAGGAGGCCAAGGAGGCAGAGAGACCAGAGGAGGGAGAGGCCACAGAGAGACCAGATGAGGCAGAGAGACCAGAGAAGGCAGAGGACACAAAGAGACCAGAGGAGGCAGAGGCCACAGAATGACTAGAGGCAGAGGAGGCAGAGAGACCAGAGGAGGCAGAGGCCACATAGTGACTAAAGGAGACAGAGGAGACAAAGAGACCAGAGGAGGCAGAAGCCACTGAGAGACCAGAGGAGGCAGAGGCCATAGAGAGACCAGTTGAGGCAGAGGCCACAGAGTGACTAGAGGAGGCAGAGGAGACAAAGAGACCAGAGGAGGCAGAGGCCACAGAGAGACCAGAGGAGGCAGAGGCCACAGAGAGACCAGAGGAGGCAAAGGCCACAGAGAGACCAGAGGAGGCAGAGGCCACAGAGAGACCAGAGGAGGCAGAGGAGACAGAGAGACGAGAGGAAGCAGGAGAGGCAGAGAGACTAGAGGAGGCAGAGGCCACAGAAAGACCAGAGGAGACAGAGAGTCCAGAGGAGGCAGAGGCCACAGAGAGACCAGAAGAGGCAGAGGTCACAGAGAGACCAGAGGAGGCAGAGGAGGCAGCGAGATCAGAGGAGGCAGACGAGATAGAGAGACGAGAGGAAGCAGGGGAGGCAGAGACACTAGAGGAGGCAGAGGCCACAGAAAGACAAGAGGAGGCAGAGAGTCCAGAGGAGGCAGAGGCCACAGAGAGACCAGAAGAGGCAGAGGTCACAGAGAGACCAGAGGAGGCAGAGGAGGCAGAGAGACCAGAGGAGGCAGAGGAGGCAGAGAGACCAGAGGAGACAGAGGCCACCAAGAGTTCAGAAGAATCAGAAAGACAGAGAGACCAGAGGAGGCAGAGAGACTAGAGGATGCAGAGAAGGCAGAGAGACCAGAGGGGACAGAGGCCACAGAGAGACCTGAGGAGGCAGAGGAATAGAGAGACAATAGGAGGCAGAGGCCAAAGAGTGACTAGAAGAGGCAGAGGCCACAGAGAGACGAGAGGAGGCAGAGGAGACAGAGAGACCAGAGGAGGCAGAGGCCACAGAGAATCCAGAGGAGGCATAGGCCACAGAGAGACCAGAGGATTGCAGAGGTCACAGAGAGACCAGTGGAGGTAGAGAGAGCAGAGGAGGCAGAGAAGACAGAGAGACCAGTGGAGGCAGGGGAGACAGAGAGAGCAGAGGAGGCAGAGGCCACAGAAAGACGAGAGGAAGCAGAGGTGGCAGAGAGACCAGAGGAGGCAGAGGCCACAGAAAGACAAGAGGAGACAGACAGTCCAGAGGAGGCAGAGGCCATAGAGAGACCAGAGGAGGAGGAGGCCACAGAGAGACCAGAGGGGGCAGAGGGCACAGAGAGTTCAGAGGAGGCAGAGGAGACAGAGAGACCAGAGGAGGCAGAGGTTACAGAGAGCCCAGAGCAGGCACAGGCAAAAGAGAGACCAGTGGAGGCAGAGAGACCAGAGGGGGCAGAGGAGTCATAGAGACAAGAGAAGGCAGAAGCCACAGAGAGAACAGTGGAGGCAGAGGCCACAGAGAGATCAGAGGAGGTAGAGGAGGCAGTGAGATCAGAGAAGGCAGACGAGAGGAAGCAGGGGAGGCAGAGACACTAGAGGAGGCAGAGGCCACAGAAAGACAAGAGGAGGCAGAGAGTCCAGAGGAGGCAGAGGCCACAGAGAGACCAGAAGAGGCAGAGGTCACAGAGAGACCAGAAGAGGCAGAGGAGGCAGAGAGAACTTAAAAGGCAGATGCCACAGATAGACAAGAGGAGGCAGCGGCAACAGAGAGACCAGAGAAGGCAGAGGCCACAGAGAGACCAGAGGAGGCAGAGGCCACAGAGAGAGCAGATGAGGCAGAGAGATAGAGAGACTAGAGGAGGCTGTTAGAGCAGAGAGACCAGATGCCACAGAGAGATCCAGAGAAGGCAGAGGCCACAGAGAGACTAGAGGAGGCAGAGGCATTAGATAGACTAGTGGAGGCAGAGAGCAGAGAGGGCAGAGGAGGCAGAGGCCACAGAGAGACCAGAGGAGGCCAAGGAGGCAGAGAGACCAGAGGAGGGAGAGGCCACAGAGAGACCAGATGAGGCAGAGAGACCAGAGAAGGCAGAGGACACAAAGAGACCAGAGGAGGCAGAGGCCACAGAATGACTAGAGGCAGAGGAGGCAGAGAGACCAGAGGAGGCAGAGGCCACAGAGTGACTAAAGGAGACAGAGGAGACAAAGAGACCAGAGGAGGCAGAAGCCACTGAGAGACCAGAGGAGGCAGAGGCCATAGAGACCAGTTGAGGCAGAGGCCACAGAGTGACTAGAGGAGGCAGAGGAGACAAAGAGACCAGAGGAGGCAGAGGCCACAGAGAGACCAGAGGAGGCAGAGGCCACAGAGAGACCAGAGGAGGCAGAGGAGGCAGAGAGACCAGAGGAGGCAGAGGAGACAGAGAGACGAGAGGAAGCAGGAGAGGCAGAGAGACTAGAGGAGGCAGAGGCCACAGAAAGATCAGAGGAGACAGAGAGTCCAGAGGGGGCAAAGGCCACAGAGAGACCAGAAGAGGCAGAGGCCATAGAGAGACCAGAGGGGGCAGAGGGCACAGGGAGTTCAGAGGAGGCAGAGGAGACAGAGAGACCAGAGGAGGCAGAGGTTACAGAGAGCCCAGAGCAGGCACAGGCAATAGAGAGACCAGTGGAGACAGAGAGACCAGAGGGGGCAGAGGAGTCAGAGAGACAAGAGAAGGCAGAAGCCACAGAGAGAACAGAGGAGGCAGAGGAGGCAGCGAGATCAGAGGAGGCAGACGAGATAGAGAGACGAGAGGAAGCAGGGGAGGCAGAGACACTAGAGGAGGCAGAGGCCACAGAAAGACAAGAGGAGGCAGAGAGTCCAGAGGAGGCAGAGGCCACAGAGAGACCAGAAGAGGCAGAGGTCACAGAGAGACCAGAGGAGGCAGAGGAGGCAGAGGGGGCAGAGAGAACAGAAAAGGCAGATGCCACAGATAGACAAGAGGAGGCAGCGGCAACAGAGAGACCAGAGAAGGCAGAGGCCACAAAGAGACCAGAGGAGGCAGAGGCCACAGAGAGAGCAGATGAGGCAGAGAGATAGAGAGACTAGAGGAGGCAGTTAGAGCAGAGAGACCAGATGCCACAGAGAGATCCAGAGAAGGCAGAGGCCACAGAGAGACCAGAGGAGGCAGAGGCATTAGAGAGACTAGTGGAGGCAGAGAGCAGAGAGGGCAGAGGAGGCAGAGGCCACAGAGAGACCAGAGGAGGCCAAGGAGGCAGAGAGACCAGAGGAGGGAGAGGCCACAGAGAGACCAGATTAGGCAGAGAAACCAGAGAAGGCAGAGGACACAAAGAGACCAGAGGAGGCAGAGGCCACAGAATGACTAGAGGCAGAGGAGGCAGAGAGACCAGAGGAGGCAGAGGACACAGAGTGACTAAAGGAGCCAGAGGAGACAAAGAGACCAGAGGAGGCAGAAGCCACTGAGAGACCAGAGGAGGCAGAGGCCGTAGAGAGAGCAGTTGAGGCAGAGGCCACAGAGTGACTAGAGGAGGCAGAGGAGACAAAGAGACCAGAGGAGGCAGAGGCCACAGAGAGACCAGAGGAGGCAGAGGCCACAGAGAGACCAGAGGAGGCAGAGGCCACAGAGAGACCAGAGGAGGCAGAGGAGGCAGAGAGACCAGAGGAGGCAGAGGAGACAGAGAGACGAGAGGAAGCAGGAGAGGCAGAGAGACTAGAGGAGGCAGAGGCCACAGAAAGACCAGAGGAGACAGAGAGTCCAGAGGAGGCAGAGGCCACAGAGAGACCAGAAGAGGCAGAGGCCATAGAGAGACCAGAGGGGGCAGAGGGCACAGAGAGTTCAGAGGAGGCAGAGGAGACAGAGAGACCAGAGGAGGCAGAGGTTACAGAGATCCCAGAGCAGGCACAGGCAATAGAGAGACCAGTGGAGGCAGAGGCCATAGAGAGACCAGAGGGGGCAGAGGGCACAGAGAGTTCAGAGGAGGCAGAGGAGTCAGAGAGACAAGAGAAGGCAGAAGCCACAGAGAGAACAGAGGAGGCAGAGGCCACAGAGAGATCAGAGGAGGCAGAGGAGGCAGCGAGATCAGAGGAGGCAGACGAGATAGAGAGACGAGAGGAAGCAGGGGAGGCAGAGACACTAGAGGAGGCAGAGGCCACAGAAAGACAAGAGGAGGCAGAGAGTCCAGAGGAGGCAGAGGCCACAAAGAGACCAGAAGAGGCAGAGGTCACAGAGAGACCAGAGGAGGCAGAGGAGGCAGAGAGAACAGAAAAGGCAGATGCCACAGATAGACAAGAGGAGGCAGCGGCAACAGAGAGACCAGAGAAGGCAGAGGGCACAGAGAGACCAGAGGAGGCAGAGGCCACAGAGAGAGCAGATGAGGCAGAGAGATAGAGAGACTAGAGGAGGCAGTTAGAGCAGAGAGACCAGATGCCACAGAGAGATCCAGAGAAGGCAGAGGCCACAGAGAGACCAGAGGAGGCAGAGGCATTAGAGAGACTAGTGGAGGCAGAGAGCAGAGAGACCAGAGGAGGCAGAGGCCACAGAGAGACCAGAGGAGGCCAAGGAGGCAGAGAGACCAGAGGAGGGAGAGGCCACAGAGAGACCAGATGAGGCAGAGGACACAAAGAGACCAGAGGAGGCAGAGGCCACAGAATGACTAGAGGCAGAGGAGGCAGAGAGACCAGAGGAGGCAGAGGCCACAGAGTGACTAAAGGAGACAGAGGAGACAAAGAGACCAGAGGAGGCAGAAGCCACTGAGAGACCAGAGGAGGCAGAGGCCATAGAGAGACCAGTTGAGGCAGAGGCCACTGAGTGACTAGAGGAGGCAGAGGAGACAAAGAGACCAGAGGAGGCAGAGGCCACAGAGAGACCAGAGGAGGCAGAGGCCACAGAGAGACCAGAGGAGGCAGAGGCCACAGAGAGACCAGAGGAGGCAGAGGCCACAGAGAGACCAGAGGAGGCAGAGGCCACAGAGAGACCAGAGGAGGCAGAGGAGACAGAGAGACGAGAGGAAGCAGGAGAGGCAGAGAGACTAGAGGAGGCAGAGGCCACAGAAAGACCAGAGGAGACAGAGAGTCCAGAGGAGGCAGAGGCCACAGAGAGACCAGAAGAGGCAGAGGCCACAGAGAGATCAACGGAGGCAGGTTTTTGTTTTTTCTAATACACCAAGTTGCCAACTTTACTATTCCATAAAGAAAATTTAGAATAATAACTTCTGAGTACTTTGGCCCATACGTAAACAATGAAACATTAAATGAACCCATTAGCTCCAGACTCCAAACCTTCACTAACTGCATCAAGTTTTTTTGAGGTGATAACATTACATAAATGCATGCTGGCGGTCACTTCCCGAGGTCCGATCAAGTGAAATGTCGTCTTTGATATGTCGTTCTGGGTGGCCCTAGGAGCCAGCGTGCAAAATTTGGAGAGGCTACGACATTGTTAAGGGGTCAAATAGTGTTCAGGGGTCAATGGTCAAAACCCGTTATAAGCTGTGTCTTTAGGAGGCTGAAACTTTTTTCACTTTGATCTAAAGCCAGCAACCTTTGATATGTCGTTCTGGGTGGCCCCAGGAGCCAGCGTGCAAAATTTGGAGAGGCGACGACATTGGTAAGGGGTCAAAAGGTCAACTAAGGGTATGAGCTATATGCCCTGAGAAGAAAGGTGTCTTTTTGATCATAATTCTTTTCCTCTTTGCTCTAGAGCTCTGCGCTCGGATATGTGTATCAGGGCTACTCCAGGAGCCAGGGGAAAAATTTAGGATTCTCACATGCCCATTTTGTCAATGTATTCTTCCTAGTGGGGGCACTGGCGGTCACTTCCCGACAGAGTATGTGAGCGGTGCGGAGCGGGAGCGGAGCGGTGTGATTTTGCCCGGTGCGAGGAGCGGATTTTTTAAATAATGGAGCGTTGTGATTTTCTCCCGCTCCGAAACGCTCCACTATCGCTCAATTACCAATCACGAGCCAGGAGTCCCAGGACCAAACCACTGTCAGGAGACGGAGGGGTTTGGGGCTGTTCAGTGTTCAAAATTACAAAAAAGTATGGATGTTTTTCTCTTAGTACTGCGTATTCGTTTTACACTACATGCATCTTCTGATCAGACACTGGTGTTATTAAAAAAATAAAAATAAAAGCGAGACGTATATGGACGGAGCGGGGGAGGGAGCGAGGAGCGGAAAATTGCACACCCAGAGCGGAGCTTGAGCGGAGTATTTATGAAATACTTTGAGCGTGGAGCGCAAATTCTTGCCGCTCCGCTCACATACCCTGCTTCCCGAGGAAAATCAAGTGAAATGTGGTCTCCTGTTTTTGACACAGTATGTGGAAGCCTGTGGCAAAGTTTGGAGAGGCTATTACATTGTTAAGGGGTCGAAAGGTCAAAAAAGGGTATGCTCTAAAGGCCCAAAAAGGAGAGATGTCTTTTGAGTCATCATTTTTCTTCCCTTGACTCTAGAGCCAGCCGACTTGCCTATGTCGTTCTGGGTGGCCCCTGGAGCCAGCGTTTAAAAATTTGGAGAGGCTACGACATTGTTAAGGTATCAAATAATGTTCAGGGTCAATGGTTAGAACCCGTTATAGGCTGTGTCTTTGTAGGCTGAAACTTTTGCCTTTGCTCTAAAGCCAGCAGCCTTTGATATTTTTGGCCCCAGGAGCCAGTGTGCAGAAATTTGGAGAGGCTACGACATTGGTAAGGGGTCAAAATGTCAACTAAGGTTAGAGCTATAGGCCCTGAGAAGAAAGGTGTCTTTTGATCATAATTTTTTCCCCCTTTGCTCTAGAGCTCTGCGGTTCGGATATGTGATTCAGGGTTACTCAGGAGCCAGAGGAAAAATTTGGGATTCCACATGCCCATTTTGTCAATGTATTCACCTAGTGGAGCACTGGCAGGTCACTTCGAGTCCGATCAAGAGAAATGTGGTCTCCCTCGACACAGTACGAGGAAGCGTGTGGTTAAAATTGGAGAGGCTACCACATTGTTAAGGGGTCGAAGGTCAAAAAAGGGCATGCGCTAAAGGCCCAGAAAGGAGAGATGTCTTTAGTCATCATTTTCTTCCCTTGACTCTAGAGCCAGCCGCCTTTGATATGTCGTTCTGGGTGGCCTGGAGAAGCGTTGAAAATTTGGAGAGACTACGACATTGTTAAGGGTCAAATAATGTTCAGAGGGTCAATGGTCAGAAGACCAGTTATAGGCTGTGTCTTTGGAGGCTGAAACATTTTCCCTTTGCTATAAAGCCAGCAACCTTTGATATGTTGTACTGGGTGGCCCCAGAGACCAGCGTGCAAAATTTGGAGAGAGCTACGACATTGGTAAGAGGTCAAAGGTCAACTAAGTACGAGCTATAGAGCCCTGACAAGAAAGGTGTCTTTTGATCATCATTTTTTGATATGTGATTCAGGGCTACTCAGGAGCCAGGGTGATAAAAGACTGTAGTCGAGCATTAGAACAGACTGTAGAAATGCAGTAGTAAAGACTGTAAATGTGCAGAAGAACAGACAGTAGACAATTATTAGAACTGACTGTAGGCGTGGCAATTTGCAGATGAATAGACTGCAGATGAGGACCAGAGGAGAGTAACGGGGAGGAGAAGAGAGGAAGCAGAGGCCACAGAAAGACCAGAGGAGGCAGAGAGTCCAGAGGAGGCAAAGGCCACAAAGACACCAGAAGAGGAGAAGGAGGCAGAGAGACCAGAAAAGGCAGATGCCACAGAGAGACAAAAAAGGAGGAAGCGGCCACAGAGAGAGCAGAGGAGGCAGAGAGACAGAGAGACCAGAGGAGGCAGAGGCCACAGAGAGACTAGAGGAGACAGAGAAGGCAAAGAGACTAGAGGAGGCAGAGGCCAAAGAGAGACCAGAGGAGGCAGAGGCCAAGAGAGACCAGTGGAGGCAGAGGCAACAGAGAGAGCAGTGGAGGCAGAAGAGACAGAATGACCAGAGGAGGCAGAGGCCACAGAGAGAACAGAGGAGGCAGAGGCCACAGAAAGACCAGAAGAGGCAGAGAGTCCAGAGGATGCAGAGGCCATAGAGATGCCAGAGGAGGCAGAGGCCACAGAGAGTTCAGAGGAGGCAGAGGAGACAGAGAGACCAGAGGAGGCAGAGGCCACAGAGGGACGAGCGAAGCAGAGGCAATAGAGAGGCCAGTGGAGGCAGAGAGACCAGAGGGGGCATAGGAGGCAGACAGACAATAGAAGGCAGAGGCCAGAGAGAGACCAGAGGAGGCAGAGGCCACAGAGAGACCAGAGGAGGCAGAGGCCACCAAGAGTTCAGAAGAGGCAGAAAGACAGAGAGACCAGAGGAGGCAGAGAGACTAGAGGATGCAGAGAAGGCAGAGAGACCAGAGGAGACAGAGGCCACAGAGAGACCTGAGGAGGCAGAGGAACAGAGAGACAAGAGGAGGCAGAGGCCAAAGAGTGACTAGAAGAGGCAGAGGCCACAGAGAGACGAGAGGAGGCAGAGGAGACAGAGAGACCAGAGGAGGCAGAGGCCACAGAGAATCCAGAGGAGGCATAGGCCACAGAGAGACCAGAGGATTGCAGAGGTCACAGAGAGACCAGTGGAGGTAGAGAGAGCAGAGGAGGCAGAGAAGACAGAGAGACCAGTGGAGGCAGGGGAGACAGAGAGAGCAGAGGAGGCAGAGGCCACAGAGAGACGAGAGGAAGCAGAGGAGGCAGAGAGACCAGAGGAGGCAGAGGCCACAGAAAGACCAGAGGAGACAGACAGTCCAGAGGAGGCAGAGGCCAGAGAGACCAGAGGAGGAGGAGGCCACAGGTCTCAGAGTTCAGACCAGAGGGGGCAGGGGGCACAGAGAGTTCAGAGGAGGCAGAGTAGACAGAGAGACCAGAGGGGGCAGAGGGCACAGAGAGTTCAGAGGAGGCAGAGGAGACAGAGAGACCAGAGGAGGCAGAGGTTACAGAGAGCCCAGAGCAGGCACAGGCAATAGAGAGACCAGTGGAGGCAGAGAGACCAGAGGGGCAGAGGAGTCAGAGAGACAAGAGAAGGCAGAAGCCACAGAGAGAACAGAGGAGGCAGAGGCCACAGAGAGATCAGAGGAGGCAGATGAGGCAGCGAGATCAGAGGAGGCAGATATAGAGAGACGAGAGGAAGCAGGGGAGGCAGAGACACTAGAGGAGGCAGAGGCCACAGAAAGACAAGAGGAGGCAGAGAGTCCAGAGGAGGCAGAGGCCACAGAGAGACCAGAAGAGGCAGAGGTCACAGAGAGACCAGAGGAGGCAGAGGAGGCAGAGAGAACAGAAAAGGCAGTTGCCACAGATAGACAAGAGGAGGCAGCGGCAACAGAGAGACCAGAGAAGGCAGAGGCCACAGAGAGACCAGAGGAGGCAGAGGCCACAGAGAGAGCAGATGAGGCAGAGAGATAGAGAGACTAGAGGAGGCAGTTAGAGCAGAGAGACCAGATGCCACAGAGAGATCCAGAAAAGGCAGAGGCCACAGAGAGACTAGAGGAGGCAGAGGCATTAGAGAGACTAGTGGAGGCAGAGAGCAGAGAGGGCAGAGGAGGCAGAGGCCACAGAGAGACCAGAGGAGGCCAAGGAGGCAGAGAGACCAGAGGAGGGAGAGGCCACAGAGAGACCAGATGAGGCAGAGAGACCAGAGAAGGCAGAGGACACAAAGAGACCAGAGGAGGCAGAGGCCACAGAATGACTAGAGGCAGAGGAGGCAGAGAGACCAGAGGAGGCAGAGGCCACAGAGTGACTAAAGGAGACAGAGGAGACAAAGAGACCAGAGGAGGCAGAAGCCACTGAGAGACCAGAGGAGGCAGAGGCCACAGAGAGACCAGTTTAGGCAGAGGCCACAGAGTGACTAGAGGAGGCAGAGGAGACAAAGAGACCAGAGGAGGCAGAGGCCACAGAGAGACCAGAGGAGGCAGAGGCCACAGAGAGACCAGAGGAGGCAGAGGCCACAGAGAGACCAGAGGAGGCAGAGGAGGCAGAGAGACCAGAGGAGGCAGAGGAGACAGAGAGACGAGAGGAAGCAGGAGAGGCAGAGAGACCAGAGGAGGCAGAGGCCACAGAAAGACCAGAGGAGACAGACAGTCCAGAGGAGGCAGAGGCCATAGAGAGACCAGAGGAGGAGGAGGCCACAGGTCTCAGAGTTCAGACCAGAGGGGGCAGGGGGCACAGAGAGTTCAGAGGAGGCAGAGGAGACAGAGAGACCAGAGGGGGCAGAGGGCACAGAGAGTTCAGAGGAGGCAGAGGAGACAGAGAGACCAGAGGAGGCAGAGGTTACAGAGAGCCCAGAGCAGGCACAGGCAATAGAGAGACCAGTGGAGGCAGAGAGACCAGAGGGGGCAGAGGAGTCAGAGAGACAAGAGAAGGCAGAAGCCACAGAGAGAACAGAGGAGGCAGAGGCCACAGAGAGATCAGAGGAGGCAGATGAGGCAGCGAGATCAGAGGAGGCAGACGATATAGAGAGACGAGAGGAAGCAGGGGAGGCAGAGACACTAGAGGAGGCAGAGGCCATAGAAAGACAAGAGGAGGCAGAGAGCCAGAGGAGGCAGAGGCCACAGAGAGACCAGAAGAGGCAGAGGTCACAGAGAGACCAGAGGAGGCAGAG